>CAMOHE010044133.1:56917-125859 GCA_946598075.1 Artocarpus hirsutus
GTTTAGACCGACAGTCTCAGACTATTGTTTGCTTATCATACATTCAACAAATATGAATGTAAAGAGGACAAGATTTGGTATATAAATAATAAATGAATTCTTTATTGATAAAAATGTCTTCAAAAACTCATTACATTTTTACTCCTTAGGGCATACATGTCTAACAGAATGTATGATAAGCAAACAAAAATCTGAGACTGTCAGTTTAAACCTTTGGAATTAGGCATATGATGGACAGATTATGCAAAAGACATGATTCTAAAGGTGACGGTCTAAATTATAAGATCTGCAATCGAGTGCAACACTGTTATGTTGTCTATATCCCTAACAAGATATAGTTTGTCTTAGCCATCAAAGGTGGACTTTACGAATAAAAACATTGGTGCATTGTCATAAGTGACGATGCATTGGATCGGGACTAAAGTGTAATTGATTTGGATTAATAATTATATCTCAGTAAATCAATTCACTTTAGACAATCATATGTCTTGTATCTTAATCTTGAGATGAATAGTGAGCACGTTGTGTTGACTTATGTCTTTTGATGTACCAAAGGGTGACATCTATATTTTATGATGGTATGCATGTCGGTACGTTAGAGGGATGACTCTTGATAGCGTAGGCCTCTTATTCATAGATATTGAATCTATAGCTCCTCTTTAGGACTCATTGATATCCTCTTATATGTGTTATCCTGCAATTAAAAAACTAGAGCACTCAACCATTTCGATACATAGGTGTAACCAAATCGTATATTGCCTTTGGATCGTAAGTTTTTTAATTATGAGATAATGGAACGTAAGAGAAAAAAAATAAAGAAGGTAAGATAAAATTTATCCTTAAGTTGATTATGGATATCCTACAGGGATACGATACATTATGATATGTCATGGAGATTAGCAATTCGGGTTTCATAATTCTACATAGTTCGAGAATGTAGCTCGAAGCCTTTAGTGGAGTAGCATTAGAGTTGATAATTATGAAATGTATATCTGGGATATTAAGTTTCATAATTATTGGGAGCTTAAACTATATAGGTCTATTAGGTCTCCTTTGCTAGCTCATAATAAATCATGTAATGATACAACATGCTTTTTTAATAACTTGGTGACTTATGTCCCATTATCTGATTGGTTGAAATTCTGTAGGATTAAATAATTCATGTCTGCTTATCAATTGAATTAATTTTGTGAAAAAATTAATTCAAGATAAACTAATTGAATCATCGGGATCAAATAATTCATGTCTGTTTATTGGTTGAATAATGTCGAGTAAATTAATTGAAGATAAACTTATTGAATTATTTGGAATATTTATTTTCCTAGAGATTATCTAGATATGACTGTTTAATTAGATAACTTCTCTATTGGGTTATTTGAATTAAACTGAGGCTCTATCCCAAGAATCTTTGGTGGGAAATAAAAGATTCACAGGGATCATTTATTGTAAGTTCGGTAGGCTGATCTTCAGGTTCGGCCTGCCATTGGAGTACATTCAACAAGCCAATCTACTAGTTCAACCTGTCGACCGAACGATAATCTGACCATGCATTTTTATGCGTTTTTATCAGATATCAATCTTGATTTGAATATTTGAGGCCTTATCGGATAAGGACTAACTCCTAGGCCTAACCTCTATAAATAGGAAGTGAGTCTCATAAGTTATTTAGATCAGTTGAGGAATTAAGAGTGAGCACTCTAGTCTATAAGTCTCTGCAACTCCCTATGAGCTATTTGTTCTTAAATCACGAACCTCAATGTTGGGTTTCCTCAATTGGTTAGCAGCAGAGTCACCAGGGAAGAGCTATACGACATACGCCCACATGTACTCTAATCGTGGATAGAGAATAGCAAAGAAGTTGAGTTGATTGAGGTTCTTTCAAAACAGTCTTCTCTACATTAATTGCAAGAGCTCTTTGGCAAACAAGGTTAGTAAGATCGAGTTAATTTATGCATATAGTGTGTCAAACATATGTTTTGTAAAATACTCGAGTATAAAAATTTAAAATTCCATTACGTACTATTTTTTCAACAATTGGTATCCAAGCCATGGTTTTTATGTACATTTACGAATTTGTGATCATGCTATATGTATAAATTATGTGATCTTGATCTCTCCTATGCTTGAATTTAATTTTTTAGAGAGTTGGCACCTATGGTTATATATATAAGTTTTATCATGGATTACATGATGAATGTTTATTAATTAATTATGACTAATTAAATTATTATTTAATTACTAATTAATTTATTTATATTGGTTATGGTTCTTTAGAGGTTAGAATGTGTATCTAGGTTTTTTTATGTAATTGATAGCGGTCTATCAACACCGTCTAGGAATTATTATTTAATTTTAAATTTATAAGAATTTTGTAATTAAATAATCATTTGGAGAAGATGGATCTAGAAGATAGATCTAGAACATGAATGATAGCATTCCGTAGGTATTTCCTGAGTCTCTAATTTTATATTTTTGAATTGTTGAAAATAAAATTGATAAATTACATTACAAACTGTATTTTTTTTTAAAAAAAGCATGATTTCTACTTAATCGGCATGTAGAACCCTCAAGTTCTACAAGCTGATGGTCGCAAATTGGTAGGCCGGACTTAAGGCTTGGTAGCTCTCCGCGAGGCAGAAATCTAATGGCTTTGATAGCAAGCCGAACTTCTTGGTTAGGCAGGCCGATTTGTCATGACTAGCAGGCTGAGCTATGAAGTTCAGCAGGCAGAAAGGTCATGACCGATAGGCCGGTTATGCAGAATGGCATGCTAGTAAAGAGCTGTAAATTTTTTTTAAAAAAGGTGCATTTTTTGGTGTAGTATTGATTTTATTTTTCGGACAATTCTGAGAAACATTTAATTTGGATATGACCGAAAATATACAGTATTTGATCTATATAGGATTGAAGACTTGAAGATAGACATTACATGAAGAAGGATACAATTTGAAGATTGAAGGATAAAGAATCGATAATATGTATATGTTTTGATTATTCTCTTGTAATCTTTATTTTTTTCTCTAGGGTGGAACCATAATATTACGATTATTTATTATTATTTTACTTGTGGCTTTGCATGATTGCTATGCTTGTCTGCATTACAATATAATTTACCATATATATTGATAACATGTCATATAGAATAGAGAGTGCCGCTCTTTAAAAATTGTACATGCATGTTCTCAAAATAAAACCATAATTTCAAAGGATTGAGTAGGAAAAGGTTTTTGAAGAGAGAACGTACGGCCTTTATCATTGGTCCATAGGTAGCAAATGGTGGTTTTAACCCCTAGGAAGGGACTTCATCATGTACCAGGTTAGATCTCTAAAAGGATAAGATATTTTAGCATGATTTATCATTGCACAGCCCTAGGTGCTGATTATAAATCATGGATAAAATATTGAAACAATGGTTATACACTCATGTTGATTTTATTATTAACCTCCCCTAGGAGCTCTGTTAATAAAATTGATAGCCAAAGAAACAATTACTAATATATGCTGGATCATTCGAGTCCTGGATGGCATATATCAATCAGGAGGTGATCCGTGTTCCTAATTGAATTTGGCAAGTCTCCCCTAGGCGGCTTGTTGAATTCTGAGTTGGGAATTATCGTTGGAAGGTTGTAATATTTTCAAGGTTTTGACACATAAACACATTTGTATGTTTTACATGATTGTGTAATCTTACTAAATTATTATTGTATGTTTGCTTTTGTTTGGTATATGATACTTTATTATAGATTACAAAAATGTCTAAAAACGCCTTATCTTTGACACTTGACAAAAACCAATTAACTGGTGAGAACTACAATGATTGGAAATGGAACCTAAACATCGTCTAGTCCTTTGAGAAACTAAAATTTACGCTGATGACATCATGTCCACCTAAGCCTATGGGAGATTCCACTAATGAGCAAATCCAAACATATGATCAATGAAAAAATGCTAATGATCAGGCCCACTATTATGTTATGGCTAGCATGAATAACGTCGTGCAGGCTCAACATGAAGATTATGAGACTACTAGGCAGATCTTGGATAATCTTAAAGACATGTTTGGAGGCCAGGCCCTAACAAAGCAGCAAGGAGCACTTCAGAAACTCTTAAATTGCAAACAAAGACTAGGGATGTCTGTAAAGGAGCATATGATGTTAGTCATGGGTTACCTCACTGAGGCTCAAACCAATGGAGCTGACATTGATGCTGAAACTAAGATGACTATGGTCTTTGAAACTCTATCTAAGGAGTTTATTTCATTAAGAGCTACATTTAATTTAAGCAATAGACAAGATATGACCTTAACAGAGTTGATGAAGCAGTTACAAGAGTTTGAACCTCTGATTAGGGAAACTCATGTAGGTGGTGAGGCCAACTTGGCGACTGCATCTGGTTCTAATCCCAACCTAGGGAAAGGAAAAAAGCAATGGGCCAAGAACAAAAAGTCTTCTATTCCTACACTTGGTTCCAATCCCAACCCAAGGAATGGAAAAAAGCAAAGACCCAAAGAAGCTTAAGTGCTTCTTCTATGCGAAAGTCAAGCACATTAAGAAAAATTGGAAGGACTTCCTTTCCTAAGGAGGTAGGTGTGATCTTTTGGTTTTAGAAACTTGTTTGGTTGAGGAATCTAGTGACACTTGGGTCATAGATTCTAGAGACACTAATCTTGTTTGTGTTTCTCCACAAGGGTTCAAAGAAATTAGAAGTCTAGTACATGAAGACTTTATGCTTCGAATGGGCGATAGATCCTTGTTGTTGGCTAAAACAGTGGGAGATATTCATCTTTACTTTGATAATTATAGGAATTTATTTTTGCGAGATTTTTTTTATGTTTCTCAACTTAAAAGGAATTTAATTTCTGTAGTTTGTTTATTTAAAGACTATTATGTAGTTTTTTTTAATAATAAAGTGTTGATTTGTAAGAAAACAAATCTTTTATCTATGTTTGATGGATGCAAAATAATCTATATTTAATCAAACCTAAGATGGATTAATTGTCAAACACTAAGGTTAATGATAATAACTCTAAAAGACTTAAAACCTCTTACTCTAATAAGACTTATCTTTGGCATTTGCGATTAGGTAATATTAACCTCAATAGGATTCAAAGGTTTGTAAGGGATGGACCTTTAAGTCACTTAAAGGTGGAATCTATATTACAATGTGAATCTTGTATGGAGGGTAAAATAACCAAAATACCATTTGGGTTTAAGGGCAATAAGGCCAAAGGAGTTCTAGAACTTATGCATAGTGATGTTTGCGGACCTATGTATATCCAGGCGCGAAGAGGGTATGAGTATTTCGTCACCTTTATTGAGATTACTCAAGGTATGAGTATGTATACCTAATGCACCACAAAAGCAAAACTTATGAGAAGTATAGGGAGTTTTGGACTAAAGTCAAAATGCAATTGGGTAAACCTATAAAGGCACTTCGATCCGATCGAGGTGATGAATACTTTTCTAATGAGTTCTTAGGGCACTTATTAGAGAATGGGATTTATCCCATTTGATTGCGCTGAGCACTCCATAGTAGAATGGTGTGGCTGAGAGAAGGAATGATACTTTCTTAGACATGGTAAGGTCTATGATGAGTTATTCATCATTGCCTTTGTCCTTTGAGGATATCCACTACAAACTGCATGTTATCTTTTAAACAATGTGTCTTTGAAATCGATTCCTAAAACTCCTCACGAGTTATGGACAGGAAAAAGGACATCCTTAAACCATATTCGCATATAGGGATGTCTGGCTCATGTCCTATTTAAGGAAGCGAATAAGTTGGAAGCACGTTCGGAAGTTTGTGCCTTTGTAGGATATCCAAAAGGGACTAAAGGGGGTTATTTCTATAACCTAAAGGAAAATAAAGTTGTGATTCCGACTAATGCAACTTTCCTTGAGGATAGTTGCATGGACGACTTTAAGCCTTGAAGCAAAGTGGTGCTTAAGGAGTTAGCAAGTGATTTGATCACTCCAAGCGTTCCGAATAAAACCATTCTAATTAATATAAAAAACCAACTGAACATAAACAACAACCTAAGGGACTTCAACATAGTGGGAGGATCAGGCATCAAGCTAAGAGGTATATGTTTAATGGTGAGGCCTTCTTGGTTGAACCGGATGAATAAGACAGGGATCCTTACACTTACGAAGAGGCTATGGAGGATCTTGATCTGAAACTTTATTTAAAGGCCATGAACACAAAGATGAAGTCTATGGAGACTAATCGGGTCTAGGAGCTTGTAGATCTTACTGAAAGGGTAAAACCTACAGGGTTGAAGTGGATCTATAAGAAAAAAAGAGAAGTGGATGAAAAAGTCGAAACTTATAAGGCTAGACTAGTAGCTAAGAGATACATGCAAAAAGAAGGAATCGATTACGAGGAAACCTTTTTGCCTATAGTCATGCTTAAGTCCATCCGCATTCTTTTGTCCATAGCTGCACCCTCGACTGTGAGATTTGGCAGATGGATGTCAAGATAGATTTTCTAAATGGCTATCTTGATGAGTCCATATATATGGTATAGCCAGACAAGTTCAAGGCCAAGAGTTAGGAGGGTAAGGTTTGTAAGTTGCTAAAGTCAATTTATGGACTTAAGCATGCTTCCCATTCTTGGAACATAAGATTTAATCAAGTAATCAAGACTTATGGGTTCGCACAAAATATGGATGAACCATGTGTTTACAAATACATTAAGGATAGGAAGGTGGTTTTTCTACTACTCTATGTAAATGACATTTTGCTAATTATCAATGACGTTGGGGTGTTGTCATTGGTCAAATTATGGTTAACTAAGCAGTTTGACATGAAGGACTTAGGTGAGGCTAATTTTGTTCTTGGTATCTAGATCTTTTAGGATAGGAAGAATAGAATGATAGCTTTGTCCCGAGTAGACCACATAGATAAAATTCACAAAAGGTTTGCAATGCTAGATTCTAAGAAAGGTGGGCAACTATCTAGGTCTAGAATTACTCTTTCTAAGAAAGACTCCCCCAAGTTTGATAAAGAAAGAAAATACATGCAGAAGGTGCCTTATGCTTTGGCAATAGATAGTCTCATGTATGCCATGCTTTACACATGACTGGATATTTGTTATGTGGTTGGAATAGTATGTCAATTTCAGTCGAATCTAGGACCGAACCACTAGGATGTGATCAAGTATATTTTCAAGTACTTGAGAAGGTCTCGAGGGTATGATAAATAAACATGAATTTTTTGATCCTGATGGCTCAACAAGTTTATCGTGAATTAATTTTTTCACAAAATTAATTCAATCAATAAACAGACATAAATTATCTAATCTTACTGAATTTTAGCCAAACTAATAATGTGACATAAGTCACCAAGTTGTTGGAAAAGCACGCCATATCGTTACATGTTATGAACTAGCAAAAGGGACTTGATGGACTTATATAGTTCTAGCTCTCGATAATTATGAAACCCAATATCTCAAATATACATTTCATAATTATCAACTTTAATGCTACTCCACTAAAAGCTTAGAGCTGCACTCTCGAACTATATAGAATTACGAAGCCTGAATGCTAAGTCTCCACGACATATCAAAATGTGTCGTATTCCCATAGGATATCTATAATCGGCTTAAGGATAAATTCTGTCTCACCCTCTCAATTATTTTTCTCTTACGTTCCATTATCTCACAATTGGAAAACTTACCATTCAAAGATAGTAAACCATTCAATTACACCTATATATCTAAATGGTTGAATGCTCTAGTTGTCCAATTATAGGATAATGTATGTAAGAGGATATCAACGATTCCTAAAGAAGAGCTACGTATTCCATATTTATGAATAATAGGCCTATACTATCAAGAGTCATGCCCATACATAACATCATAAAATATGGATTTCGCCCTTTGGTATATCAAAGACATAAGTCAATACAATGGGCTCACTATTCAACACATATGATTGTCTAAAGTGAATTGATTTGCCAAGATAAAATTATTAATCCAAATGAATTACATTTTATGTCCCGATCCAATGCATCGTCACTTATGACAATGCACCAATGTCTCTATCGCATTGTCCACCTCCGATGCTAAGAAAAACCATCTCCTATTAGGGATATAGACAACATAACAATTTTTACATAAATAAGGCATCCAACTTTTTTCCCTCATTTGTAGATCTTATAATTTAGACCGTCACCTTTAGAATCATGTCTTCCGCTTTATCTGTCCATCATATGCCCGATTCCAAAGGTTTAGATTGATAGTCTCATACTTTTATTTGCTTATTATACATTCAACAAATATAAACGTAAAGAGGACAACAATTTGGTATATGAATAATAAATAAATTCTTTATTGATAAAAAATTGTCTCCAAAAATATATTATATTTTTGCTCCTTATCTAACAATCTTTCACTTGTACTAAGTGAGTAAATATGACAAATCTTGCATTCACATAGCTTCCATATGCCTCTCGAAAACTCTCACAGTTAGTGTCTTAGTGAATAGATCAGTTAAATTGTCCTCAGATGCGATTTTGCATACAGCGACATGCTCGTCCTCAACAAAGTCTTTTATCACATGATACTCTTGATCAATATGCTTACTCTTCTTGTGAAATTTTGATTCCTTAGCATTAGCTACTGCCGCACTGTTATCACAGTATAGCGATACCGTCTTATCCATACCAAGAACTACTTTAAGATCCCCCAGGTACTTACAAATCCACACTGCTTCTTTCGAAGCATTATTGGTTGCCACATACTCGGCCTCCATCGTTGAATCCAAAGTGCAAGCTTGCTTGACACTTTTTCAAGCAATGGTACCATCGCCCAAAGTAAACACAAAGCCCGAAGTTGATCTTCCCGAATCCAAACAAAATTGGAAATCCGAGTCATTATATCCTAGAGGTGTTAAATGCTCACCCGAATAACACCATATCCAACACGGTCTTATTTATTCTGTTAGTCACAACATTCTACTATAGACTGCTAGGCACAGTCAAATGGGATAAAACCTCATTCTTTACAAAGTGTCCTAAGCACTCATTGGAGATGTATTCTCCACTTCAATCGAATCAAAGTGTCACTTGATTCTTCAATTAAACAAGTTTAAATAAGCAGAAGTTCACACTTACCTGCTTTAGTAAGGAATTCTTTGTAATTCTTTTTTATATGCCTGACCTTTCCACAATAGAAGCACTTGAGTTTCATTGGGTGGTTTTTCTTCTTCTTCTTCTTCTTCTTCTTCTTCTTTTTCTTCTTGCCCTTTTTTGGCAGAATAAAAGACTTCCCATTCTTGGCTGCTTCTTTTCATTCCCTGAGTTGGGATTAGAACCATTTGCAACTGCTATGTTAGCCACCCCAATGGTTAGGGCATCTTTGATCAGTCTTTAAGTCTTGTAGCTACTTCATCAACTCAATCAAGGTAAAATCCTACCTAGTGCTCAGGTTATACGAGACTTTAAATGAGATAAACTTCTTGGAAAGAGTCTCAAAAAATATAGTCATCTATGATTCAGCATCAATGTTTGCTCCATGAGTTTGAGCCTTAGCAAGGTAACCCTTAACCAATATCATGTACTGTGTCACAAATGTTCCAATTTCAATATGCAATTAAGAAACTTTGAAGAGCTCTTTATTGCTTCATTAAGGTTTGGCCTCAAACATGTCTTCAAAATTGTCCATGATCTAGCGAGCAGTTTCATGATCTTTATGTTGGGCATAGAGCACATTGTTCATGTTAGTCATAATATAGTAGTGAGCTTGATCGTCAACATCCTTCCAACAATCAAACACTTGGATTTGCTCATTAGTGGACTAGTTGGAGGCATGAAAAGACAAAAGGTAGTTAGGATGAATTTTAGTTTCTCACAGAATAGGACAATGCTCTTTCTTTTCAATCATTATAGTTCTTGCCATTAAGTGTGTTTTATCAAGTATCAAAGATAATGCATTTCTAGACATTTTGATTCTACAATAAAGATTCATAAACCAAATATAAGCAAATAAGCGATAATAGCTTACTAAGATAATACAAATATATAAGCAATCAAATATGTGTTTATGCATCAAAAGTAAAAAAAAAAAAAAAAATCACAAATTTACAACAATAACTCAGAATTCAACAAGCCACCTAAAGGAGACTTGCTAAATTCAATTAGAAACACGGATCTTATCGAAAAGTATGTACAATTTATGACTCGTCTTGGTGTAGCATATATTAATAATTGTTTTGCTTAGCCATTTATTTTATTAACAGAGATCCTAAGGAAAATTAATAACAAAATTAGTCTTGAGTGTTTAATCATCGATTAAACTACTTGATACATGGTTCATAATGCCACCTAGGGGTGAACAACTATAGAACATGCTCAAATAAATTATTCTCTAGGAAATCCTACCTAGTACGTGACGTATCCCTTCCCAGGGGTCAAGACCATCATGTGTTACCTATGGACTAATGATGGAGGCTTGAGGTCCTCTTTTCGAAAACCTTCTCTTACTCAATATTTTAATGAATATCGCTCTCTGTTCTATATGACACATTGTCAACATAAATGGTAAAATATATTATAAAGCAAATAAGCAACATAATATGTAAAGCTTCAAGTAATATAATAATTAACCATAATATTATGATTCCATCTTAGAAAAGGAAAATAAAGATTACAAAACTAAATAGAAATATATATTGAATCTTCATCTTCTATCTTCATGCTATATTCTTATTCAAGTGGCGTTCGTCTTCAATTTGAATATTATACAATTTGAAATTTATTTTATGGTTATCATAAAATTTTCATGTTTTCTCAAAATTGTCTCAAAAAATAAAACAAAAATAATTGCAAAAATTGCTTCAAAAGTCGCATGGCCGACTCTACAGCAAATTAGTTCTGTCTAATAGAGGCACAAACTCCTTTATGTCTAGTTGACTAGATCACAAAGGGCTAGTCGACCGATTTATTATAGAACCAAACTAGAATATTTTTTTCTCAATTATTTTTTAGTTTAATTTTATAGCAATTCCAAAAACTTAGAAAAAAATTTATGAATGTAGAAAATATCTTAAACCATAATCATCTCCATCTTCCAGATCATACCTTCAATTAAAAAAAAAATTCTAAAAATTTACAACAAAAGCCTATACCGTTTCTAGTTTACAAAATTTCTACAAAATAAAAATTATCGAATCTTAGACGGTGATGATAGACTGCCTCCAATTATATGAAAAACCTAGATACACATTCTAACTTCTAAGGAACTATAACTAGCAGAGTTAATTAATTTAAAATAATAATTAAATAGAGATTTAATTAACAATTAATAATTAATACCGTTCACCATATGATCTCACGACAACATAATAATATATTAAAACTCTAGAATGTTGTCTAAAAAATTCAATTCAATCATAGTAGAGATATCAAGATCACATAATTTATGTACACAACATGATCACAAACTTTGAAAACCATGGCCCGAATACCAATTGTTGGAAAACAAGTACAAAATGGAATTTTAAAAATTTTCAATAAAAGTATTTTCCCATACAACGAGTTAAACATGATAAGTATAAAAAATTAATGAAAGATCTTCGTGCCTTAGAAAATAAAAAACCGCATTTCTGATAGAAAATTCTTTGATAGAATCGCTATTAAAGAGAGCATCCAAAAGAACTTCAGCTAACTAATCTTCTTTGCTATTCTCTTTTTTGCAAACAAGATGCAAGTGACCAAACATCATTCATTTCTCCTTTGGATAAGTCTCCTTCTAACCACAAGAGAAAACCAAGAATTATTGTTCTTGATATTAAACAACAACCCTATGGAAACTTTAGAGTTTATCCCATAAGAATACTCTCTCTAAATTTCTCAAGTAATCTAATTGATAATAGGAACATGTTTCCCATTTATAATGGTTGGTAGGGCACTCATTCTAATAAAATTGGGCTTCAAAACACATCATTGGATTAAAATCTTGTAGCAAAATGAGTAAGACGGTTTACTAAACTGGCAGGGCTGGTTGACCTGACCCTATATATGTCAGTCAACCAGTTGGTCAAGGCTGACCTAATGTTAGTTCTAGAACAACTTTATTTTTACCCAATTGGATAATTGTCTATTTTATTTGACCTGAGAATCTTTCATGAAGCCACAATTTTAATTCAAATAACCTAATGCAAAAGTTATCTGATTAAAATAATCATAAGTCGATAATTCTATGTCAAATTAAATATGTACACATAATTCAACATATTTATCTCAAATTAATTCATGAAAATAATTCAATCAATAAAATAACATAAATTATCTTTAACAATCCAATCATTCCATCATAGAATTAACATAAGCTATCAATTTTTACAAAAAACATGTTGTATTATTAAAGAAAAATATGAGCTTGCAAAAAGGATCCGATGGACACATGTGAGTAATAGGGAATCCACTAATGAGCAAATCAACTCTTATGATCACTGAAAGATGCTAATGATTAGGCCCACTATTATTATGGCTAGCATGATTAACATGCTACAAGCTCAGCATGAAGATTATGAGACTACGAAGCAGAAGTTGGATAATCTTGAAGACATGTTTGGAGGCCAAGGTTTAAAAAAAAGGCAAGGGGCTCTTCAAAAACTTTTGAACTGCAAACAAAAACCAGGGGCTCCTATGAAGGAGCATATGATGTTAGTCATGGGTTAACTCATTGAGGCACAAGTTGATATAAGTCATAGATGACTATGGTTTTTGAGACTCTATCAAAAGAGTTCATCCCATTTAAAGCTTCATACAATTTGAGCAGTAGACAGGATGTGACCTTAACGAAGCTAATGAATCAGTTACAAGAGTTTAAAAATCTGATCAAGGAAACTTCTATAGGCGACAAGGCCAACTTGGCGGCTGCATCTAGTTCCAATCTTAACTTAGGGAATGGAAGGAAGCAGAAGGCTAAGATCAAGAAACCTTCTATTCCTACAAATGGCAAGAATAAGAAGAAGAAAAAGAAGAACCCAAAAAAGCTGAAGTACTTTTACTATGAGAAGATTAGGCACATAAAGAAGAATTGTAAAGACTTCCTTTCTCAAGGAGGTAGGTTTGATCTTCTAGTTATTGAAACTTTTTTAATTAATGAATCAAGTGGCACTTAGACCATAGATTCTAGAGCAACTAATCATGTTTGTGTTTCTCTATAGGGCTTCAAAGAAACGAGAAGTCTACTTTGTGAAGACTTCACGCATCAAATGGGTGATGGATCCTTAGTGTTAGCTGAAGCAATAGGAGATGTCCATCTTTACTTTGAGAATTATAGGATTTTGGTTTTGCGAGATTGTTTTTAAGTTCCTAGACTTAAAAGGAATTTAATATCTATAGCTTGTTTATTTAAATATTCTTATTCAGTTTCTTTTAATAATAAAGTGGTGATTCGTAAAAGCAAATCTTTTATCTATGATGGATGGATGCAAAACAATCTATATTTTATCAAAGCTACAATGGACATACTACTTAACATTGAGGTTAATGATAATAAGTCTAAAAGATTTAAGGCTTCTCACTTTAATAACACTTATCTTTGGCATTTACGATTAGGTCATATTAGTCTGAATAGGATTCAAAGGTTGGTAAGAGATGGACCATTAATTCACCTAAAGATAGAACCTATACCACAATGTGAATCTTGTTTGGAGGGCAAAATGTCCAAAAGACCATTTAGGTCTAAGGGCAATAGGGCTGCAGGGGTTCTAAAACTTGTACATAGTGATGTTTGTGGTCCCATGAACATCTAGGCACAAGGAAGGTATGAATACTTCGTCACTTTTATTGATGATTACTCAAGGTATGGGTATGTCTACCTAATACATCATAAAAGCAAAACTTTTTAAAAGTTCAGGGAGTTTTGAGCTGAAGCGAAAAAGAATTAGGTAAGCCAATAAAGGTACTTCAATATGATCCAGGTGGTCAATACCTCTATAATGAGTTCTTGAAACACTTATTAGAGAATGGCATTTTATCCCATTTGATTATGCTGGCCACTCCATAGTAGAATGGCATAGCTAAGAGAAGGAATAGGACTTTGTTGGACATAGCTAGGCCCATGATTAAGTTATTTGACATTACCTTTGTCCTTCTAGGGATATGCACTACAAACCGCATGTTATCTTTTGAACAATATGCCTTCAAAATTGGTTCTTGAAACTCTTCACGAGTTGTGAACGAGGAAGAAGACTTCCTTAAACCATATTCGCATATGGGGATATCTGGCTCATGTCTTGTATAAGGAAATGAATAAGTTGGAATCACATTCAAAAGTTTGTGTGTTAGTAGGATATCCAAAAGGGTCTAAAAGGGGTTATTTCTACAACCTGAAGAAAATAAAGTCTTAGTTTCAACAAATGCAACATTCTTTGAGGAAAGTTACATAAACGACTTTAAACCTCGAAGTAAAGTGGTACTCGAGGAGTTCACGAACGATTCGATCACTCTAGGGGTTCCTGTGGAAACAATCCAATCAATATAGAAAAACCAACAGAACAACAACCTAAGAGGCATCGGCATAGTGGGAGGATCAAGCAACCCGAGAGCTATACATTCAATGGTGAAGCCTTCTTGGTTGAACTAGTTAAACATGATATGGATCATTGCACTTATGAAGAGGCTATGGAGGATGTTGATTCAAAACTCTAGATAAAAGCCATGAATATTGAGATGAAGTTTATGGAGACAAATCGTATCTGGGAATTTATTGCTCTTTCCGAAGGGATAAAACCCATAAGTGTAAGTGGATCTATAAGAGGAAAAGAGGAGCAGATAGGAATGTCAAAACCTATAAGGCTAGACTGGTAGCTAAGGGATACATCGAAAAGGAAGGAATCGATTATGAGGAAACCTTTTTGTCTATAGCCATGCTTAAGTCCATCTACATTATTTTATCCATAGCTGTCGCTCTCGACTATGAGATTTAGCAAATGGATGCCAAGACAGCCTTTTTAAATGGTTATTTTGATTAGTTCATATATATATGGTATAGCCATATAGGTTCAAGGCTAAGGGTCAAGAGGGTAAGGTTTATAAGGTGCTAAAATCAATTTATAGACTTAAGTAGGCTTCCTGTTCTTGGAACATAAGATTTGACCAGGTGATCAAGACTTACAGGTTCAAACAAAGCATGGACAAACCATGTGTTTACAAAATACGTTAAGGATGGAAAGACGGGTTTTTAATGGCTCTATATAGATGACATTCTGTTAATAGGCAATGATGTTAAGCCATTGTCATTGGTCAAATTATGGTTGACCAAATAATTTGACATGAAAGATTTAGGTGAAGCTAATTATGTTCTTGATATCCAGATCTTTTGGGACAAGAAGAACAAAATGATAACTTCATCCCAAGCCACCTACAAAGATAAAATTCTCAAGAGGTATGCAACACATAATTCCAAGAAAGGTGGGCAACCATCTAGGTCTAGAATTACCTTTTTTTAAGAAAGGCTCACCAAAGTCAAATGAAGAAAGAGAATACATGAAGAATGTGCCTTATGCTTTTGCAGTAGGTAGTCTCATGTATTCTATACTTTACACATGACAGGACATTTATTATGCAGTCTAGATAGTAAGTCAATTTCAATCAGATCCAAGACCAAATCCTAGGTTGCATCAAGCATGTTTTTAAGTACCTGAAAAGCACTTGAAGGTATATGCTTGTGTATTCAAGTGAGGATCTAACACCTCTAGGATACACTGATTCAGATTTTCAATCTTATCTGAATTTGAGAAAATCGAGTTCTAGTTTTGTGTTTACTTTGGGCAATGAAGCCATTGTTTGGAGAAGTGTCAAACAAAATTGCACTTCAGATTCAATAATGGAGGCCAAGTATGTGGCAGCTAGTGATGCTTCAAAAAAAGCAGTCTGGCTCCATAAGTTCTTTGAGGATCTTGAGGCAATTCCTGATGTGGAAAAGGCGGTATTACTGTATTGTGATAACACTATAACAATAGATAATGTTAAGGAATAAAGAGTTCAGAAGAAGAGTAAGCAAATTCATCAAAAGTATCATGTGATAAAGGACTTTGTTGAGGCGGGCATGTTGTTGTATGCAAAATCGCATCAGAGGACAATTTAGTTGATCATTTGCAAAGACACTAACTAGAGGGTTTTCAAGAGGCATGTGGAAGCTATGGGGATGCGAGATATGCCATATTTATTCTCTTAGTGCAAATGGGAGATTGTTCCTAAGAAGTAAATGTTGTTATATGTTTTTGGAGAATTTTATCAATAAAGAGTTTATTTATTGTTCATATACCAAATGTTGTCCTCTTTACGTTCATATTTGTTGAATGTATGATGAGCAAACAAAAGTCCAAGACTGCCGGTCTAAACCTTTAAGAATCATGCATATGATGGACATATATATAGAATACATGAATCTTAAAGGTGATCATCTGAATTATAAGATCTGCAAATGAGAGAATAAAGTTGGGTGCTTTGTTCATGCAAAGATTATTATGCTACCTACATCCCTAATGGGAGATGGCTTGTCTTAGTCATTGGAGTGGGACTCTACAAGTAAACATATTGGTACATTGTCATAGGTGACGATGTATTTGATCAGGACATAAAGTTGAATTGATTTGGGTTAATAATTCCGTTTGTGCAAATCAATTCACTTTACACAATCATATGTGTTGTGTCTTAATCTTGAAATGACTAATGGTGTTTTTTGATGCACCAAAGGGTGACATCCGGACTTTATGATGGTACGCATACCGGTATGTTAGAGACATGACTCTTAATTGTGTAGACCAATTATTCATAGATATAAATCCATAGCTCTTCTTGTAGAGTTAATGATATTCTCCTACATGCGTTATCCTATAATTGGAAGATTGAAGCGCTTAAGCAATTTTGGATGCATAGGTGTAACTAAATTGTATACTGTCTTTGGATAGTAAGTTTTCTAATGGTGAGATAACATAGCATAAGGTAAAACTAAATTTATCCTTATGCCGATTATGAATCCATGGGGATATGACACATTATAATATATCATGGACACTTAGCTTACTTGAAGCTTTGTAATTTTTATATAGTTCGAGAATGTAGCTCTAACCTTTTAGTGGAGTAGCGTTAGAGTTGATAATTACAAAATATGTATCTAGGATATTGTATTTTATAATTATAGGAGCTTGAATTATACAAGTCCATCAGGTCCCCTTTGCTAGCTCATAATAAATTCAATAACTATACGGCATACTTTTTCAACAAATTTGTGACTTATGTTAAATTATTACATTGGTTGAAATTTGATAGGATCAGATAATTTATGTCTGTTTATTAGTTGAATTAATTCTGTGAATTAATTTAAGATAAACATGTTAAATTATTGGTATAATATTTTGTTTTCTATGAGATTATCTAGATATGACTTTTTTTATCAGATCACTTTTTCATTGGATTATTTGAATTAAAACTGAGACTCTATCTAAGAATCTTGGGTGGGAAATAAAAGATTTTTAGGGATTATATTATCGCAAGTTTGGCTTGCCGATAAAGTAAGTTTGGCAAGCCAATGAATAAGTTCAGACTACTAATCTAATGATAATCTGATTATGCGTTTTAGACGTGATTTTCGTCTGAAGTTGACTCGGATTCAAATTTTGAAGCCTTATCTAATAATAATTAACCCCAGGTCTGACCTTGATAAATAGGGTGAGTTTTCTCAATTATTTAGATCAGTTGAGAAGTAAGAGTGAGTAATCTAGTGTGAGAAACTTGAAACTCCTTGAGAGCTATTACTCACAACCAAGAACTTTAGCTCTAGGTCATCTCAATTGGTTGGAAGGAAAGTCTATAACGCCCCCTTACAGACATCATAGGAACCACAAACTTATATCATTATCTCTTAATTATTTGGCAGAAAAACCTAAACTTGTAAGTATTATTTAATTATTAACCAAAGATTTTTGGTGTAATTTTTTTTATTTAATATTACCAAGTGAATATATGTATCTAAAATTTTAATTTATTTATTTATTTTTTACCAGTTAAATTACTACCAATTGTATATTGCTAGTACTTCTCAGGATCGCATCTTTCACTAACATCAATAATTACTTACCAAAAATGGTTTTCCTCCTTGGTTAGCCCGACGAAATACTCAAGGTATTCAGCTAACCGACTACCTACAAAATAGTTAGTTTAACATAATTAATATGAAACATGAAAGCAAATTACAATCCATAAGTTATTACAAACCAAAGTTCATAAAAGTGCCTCATAACGTGCAAAATTAATTTTAAATATAACAGTGTTTAAATTTTATTTCATTCCATAACTCTATGATCCAACACCACCATCCTTACATGCACATCTATCCTTCCATCCTCCATCCATAGCTATAGCCTTACCCTTATCTGCAACATGATTAACTTTTGTAAGCGTTAGGCCTAGTAAGTACATTATACAATCACATAAAAAATTATACAACCTTAACTGTGGCAGGAATCATTTCATCTTTGATATAGTCATCATAGTGCATATGACATGCTTTGTAAGAACATATCTTTCCTTTTTCTTTTTCCCATGTTAGAAACATTCATTTTAATCTTTCGGGCCCTAGCATTCCACTATTAACATCATCAGAGCGCACCGTCACAAGAGGAGAGGTAGCTAATCCAAACCAAACGTGACAACTCCACCTTGCGGGACCAACATCATTATCATCATCATCATCATCATCATTGGGTGTGCAATGCTTTAATTAGGTGATACAAATATATATATATATATATATTTTAAAAACATCATATGCATCATGAACTATGATGTAAACATCCATAAAAAGACATTCTTCATAACAATGGTAAAAAGGGAGTCTTTTGAATGAGTAATGCATAATCATTAATGACATAATAAAACATAACATTCTTAAAATTTTTCACAATTTCTAATCATGTTGCAAGTGAGGATGTACTTACTTGAGTTGTAAAAATTCTTGCTCAACTTCTTGCAAGTGGATGGTTTTCTTTCTATTTCTAACGACTCAAGTGCCTCAAACTTCTTTAATTTTATAACATAGTAATAAAAGAAATATTCTCGGTATAAGAGCATACTTAAAATATCATATTCGATATCATTGTAACAAGCAATTTCATACTTGATCAATTAAACTAACTTATCCTATTATCATAATTAAGATAGTACATAGCTCAACCTAGTAGCCAACACTCTTTGATTTTTATAAAATCATAAAAAACTCAAATGGCTGTCAAATTTTTACACAATGTTCCTAACATACATATATATCACCAGAAAAATTCTCATGACATTCGGATTTAATGAAGTGCCATTTTCATATTTTTAAATGCACAACTTGGTTTCTAGACGAGTAATCGGAACAGCCCATAATCCACGAATTTTTAAAAATCACATAAAAATTGAAATGACTTGAAATTTTTACCACATATTCCCAACATCTTTAAGAATCACCAGATTTAATTTCTTCACAATTGAACTAATTTAAGTCGCACTTTTATGTACTACAATTCATACCTCTGTTGCTAGAATTTCGGTTTAGGCATTGACAATCAACGAATTTTAGAAAAATCATCAAACTTCCAATGGTTTGAAATTTTTACAGGACATAGTAGACATATGGACCTATCACTAGAATTAATTTCATCAAGTTTGAGCAAGCATAATTATTTTTCTTATATTTTAGATATCACAACAACAATCTATCACTATGAACGAAATGTGGGCAATCAACAATCAACGAATTTTATAAAATCATATAAAATTTCAATTGACCTAAAATTTTATCATAGCATTCTTAACATCTCAACATAGTACGAAAAATTTTTTCATTACGTTTGAATCATTCTAAGTATTATTATTTTTTTTACTATGCCAACTTTTACAAAAATGTTGCAGTAAAATTACCAAAACAATGAGTTGTATTTATTCTGTTATTTTTTTCTCAAATTCTAACGCTCGCATGTGGCTAAAAATTTGTAAACATAAACTAGACATATAAATGAGTATTTACAAATTTTTCGAGCATTAAACACATCATATAACATCATCAAACAAATCATCACATTTAAAGGCCGTTTAAGAAATCGTAAGAACAACATTTAGTATAAATTTTTAAACAAATCAAAAATAGCTCATATGAACCCGAAATTTTTATGGGAGATGCCTAACATATATACACAGTGCCCAAAAGAAATTTTCTTAAAATCTCATGTCGATTCTTCCCGGAAAAATCCCAAAGTATAGGTTTTCACCTAAAAACATGATTAAAGATAATTACTCGTAAAAATTTTGTTTCTTAAACAAAATCAAAAATTAAATCACATAAGATTATTCCCAAATACCATAATATCATAGCAAAAAGTTGGTGTAAAAATAAGTAGAAAACCGACCTCAAAACGTGATCAAAATCTCCGCCTTGGCCCGTCGACAGTTTCGACGAAGCACACCGTAACTCAATCGTTGTAGTTACAACTTGAAGGAACTAGATCTATTATGACTTTGGGAATGTTTCAAGTAGTTTCAAGGGACATATAAGGGAGTCTAGATGGCTAGAAGACTAAGTTGCAATGGTATTTGCAAGTGTGTGTCTAGGTGAAATCAAATGAAAGAGAGATGCACATCCAAGAGGAAGAGGAAGTGATATTGTGAATGTATGGAATATTCCTCTCCATGGTAAAATGTGTTTAAAAGAATTCCGCAAGAGGAGTGAAACACATCAAGTATGGTAGTGACAGTGAGATATAGTGAGATACTGTGACAAGCTAAGGGATTGTTAGGGAATAGGATGGAGAGAATAAGGATAAATGAGTTGAAGGAGTGGCTACAGTAAACATAATAAAATGAACCTTATCAAGTTGACAACTCCATTATTGTTGTCGTGATAGGATATGGAGACATTATATTTGCTTTATGTTATTGTGCATTGTCTGCAACTATTCTATAGAAATATAAAAATAATACATATATATATACACACACATATATACAAGCATAAGCGTTCATTATGAACATATCAGGAAAGAGAAAAAAAATTGACAAAGGCCGAAAGACATACAGACATGACTTACACAATAAGAGGTCCCCATACCATAATAGGTTGTCTCCCACATGATAAGGTTAAGAACAGTTTCTATGGTAGGTAAATTGAACACCAACTTACTCACGCGCACAAAAGACCCACAACATGTGGTATATATATTAGTATAGTATGTAATTATATAACAATATACATATAATACAAGTGAGTTGGCAATGTCTGCCACATGCATTTGTTAAGTATAAAAAAATAGATATTTATATCTATATATATATAGAAATCATTTACAACGTTCGACTTCATATATAATTATATTATTGGATATAATGAAATCTAACATGTTTAATATTCATATATCACTTAATCTAACAAACGCAATAGTAGCACTAAATGAAAATGATCATATGCATATTTATACACAACATTAATGTATAAAGAACTACATAAAAGTACATATATGCATACATAAATGCAAGATATTAGTTATAGTAGGTAAAACTCGACTTATATATATAATTCTATCAATGCCACTAGTCAAGAAGATAATAATAATAATAATAATAATAATAATAATAATAATAATAATAATTTCTAATATAAAAGAATGCTTTCCAAAGTCAAATAAATTTTGAAAATTAAAATAAATCTATCAAAATTCAAAAGATTAGAAACATCACATCCAAACAAACAAAAATCCAAGTGATTCATCAAAGTAGAACATTCTTAAAATGAGAAGTCTCAATAATCATTCATTAGGCACTTTGCGTCATTGGAATTTCCTAGTCCATCCATTGCAAATAAAGTCGTTAGCTTATATTAAATTCATAATCATAATTATCACACAAAAATTTTCACACAAAATATGCTTCCAAGTCATATTTTCATTCATGTGACATATATAAAATTATCAAACATTACATAATATTAGTTAAAGAAAACGGTGGGTGTTACAACCCTCCCTTCCTTATAAAAGTTTCGTCCTCAAAACTTAGAATAATGGACGGTACTTAATTCTCATTTCTTCTTCTTGTTCCCATGTAGCCTCTTCTACATTGTGGTTACGCCAAAGTACCTTGACTAATACAATCTCTTTATTTCTTAAGGTTTTGACTCTTCGGTCTAGAATCTCAACCAGTTTCTCCTCATAGCTAAGATCTTCTCGTATCTTGATTGCTTGAGGCTTGGTTACATGTGTCAGATCCAGGATGTACTTCTTCAGCATTGAGACATGAAAGACATTATGGATAGTTGACATATCTACTGGCAAATTCAATTCATAGGTTACATTACCAATTCGTTTCACCACTTCATAAGGTCCTACAAACCTTGGGCTAAGCTTGCCTTTCTTCCCAAATCTCATGACTCCTTTCATCAGTGCCACTCTTATAAATACAAAATCACTGACTGCAAATTCTAAAGGCTTTCTCC
This sequence comes from Artocarpus hirsutus, assembly GCA_946598075.1. Classification (NCBI taxonomy): domain Eukaryota; kingdom Viridiplantae; phylum Streptophyta; class Magnoliopsida; order Rosales; family Moraceae; genus Artocarpus; species Artocarpus hirsutus. The sequence continues at coordinate 79,394 of CAMOHE010044133.1, forward strand.
TTTTATCAACGTAGCTCTTCTGATGACTTTGAGAGTCTCCATCCTTTTACGAATCATTTTTACGGCTTCAGTTGTTTCATTGACAAAATCTATTTTCTCTTTAATTTCCCTTTCCATCATTTTCTTTTCCCCAGCTTCATGCCAACAAATAGGCGATCTAATTTTCTTCCATACAACGCCTCATAAGGTGCCATCCCAATAGTTCATGATAGCTGTTATTGTATGCAAACTCTGCCAATGGTAGTGTCTTACACCAGCTTGTCTTGTGACCAAGAGTACAAGGACGAAGCATGTCCTCTAGGATCAAATTTGTTCTTTTTGTTTTGCTGTCAGTCTGGGGGTGAAAAGCTATGCTAAAATGTAACTTCATACCCAAGGCACTTTGTACACTCATCTAAAAATAGGAAGTGAATCTGTTATCCCAGTCGGAGATGATGGACTTTGGAATACCATGGAGCCTCACAATTTCCTTCACGTAGAGTTCTGCAAGCTGTTCCATTGAGTAGGTGATTCTAATGGGTATAAAGTGTGCTGTCTTAGTTAACCGATCGACAACTACCCATATAAAGTCATACCCATTTGTAGTTCTTGGTAGACCTATGATGAAATCCATTGCGATATCCTCCCATTTATATTTAGGTATCTGAATAGGTTGCAAGAGACCTCCTAGTCTTTGGTGTTCAGCCTTGACTTGCTGACAAGTTAAACATTGCTTTACATACTTAGCCACATCATGTTTCATGCCAAACCACCAAAAACCATCCTTCAAGTCCTTATACATCTTTGTTGCACCTGGGTGGATTAAGTAAGGAGCATTGTGGATTTCAGATGGGATCCTTTCCTTTAAATCGTCAACTTTGGGAACACACAAATGATCTTTGAAAAATAGGGTCCTGTCTTCTACTATTCGAAACCCTTCCCATTTTCCTTCCTTAATTTCCTGTTTGATTTTTAATAGGCTAGCATCTCTTCCTCGTTTGCTTCGGATCTCATCATATAAGTCGACACCAGAGTTAATGCCGATAATTGCCCTACAATTAACTCAAGACCGAAGTGTAGAATTTCTTTCCTTATGGGTTCAGACATTTCTTGTATCAACATCAAGGTTGTAGAAGACTTCCTGCTTAGAGCATCCGCCACTCAGTTTGCCTTCCCTAGCTGATAAAAGATCTCACAATCGTAGTCTTTAAGTAATTCTAACCACCTTCGTTGCCTCCTGTTCAATTCCTTCTGAGTGAAGAAGTACTTCAAACTCTAATGGTCTATGTAGATTCAAGCATTGGTAGGTGGTGCTTCTAATCTTCCTTGGTGGATAGAAGGTCCTTCGAGGGCTACCCGCATACTATGGAGTTGAGCAAGAGATGCTTTTTGTTGGTTTTACATACGGGTGTTGTTAGGGCAGTTGTTGGAGATATGGCCCTCATGATCGCAAGTGAAGCATTTGTTAGTGCCAAGACGACACTCTCCTGGATGCATCTTCCCACATTTGGTGCATGGTTGGATCTGCCTGTTACTATGGTGCTGCTGTTGGTGTTGCCTATTGCCTTTCTTTTTATTGTTGTGACCCCTCTAATTTTGAAAATTGCCCTTTCTTTTATTGCTATTCCAGTTCCTGTTGTTGTTGTGGTGGTTGTTGTTTCCTTGTGGTCGATGGTGATGATTTGGATGGTTACTAAATTGTCCATGTGATGACTGGTTCCTTCTATCCTTTGGTAAATATTTCTCCACCCAGAGTGCCGCACTCACCAAGTCTTTCTGAGTACGAGGTCGTTAGGCTCCATTGATAACCATCAAAATTTTAGGTCAAAGGATTTTGATTAATCTTCTCACCCTTTCCTCATCATCTCAAACCACCTCAGGACATAAGTGTGCAAGCTGATTAAATTTTCCACCACTTCAATTACAGACATGTCACCTTGTCGTAAATTTTCAAGCTCATCATAGTGCTTGCGAGTAATGTTCATGTAAAAGAATTCCTCATTGAAAACCTTAACAAAATCGTCACAGGTCATCTCACTGACATTTTGGCTCTACTCAATTCTTTCCCACCAAATACGATCTTCCATAGTAAGACAATATGAAGCACATAGAACTTTCTCAGTGTCAGTGAATTCCATCAGTTTGAGAGTTGCCTCTATCATCTTTCACCAACCTTATGCAACCAATGGATTGCTAGTACCTTCAAAATCTATAGGTTTAACATGCCTCTACCTAACCAGTAGAGGATCTTGAGCCATTGGTTTTTCTGTCGCTTGAGTTGCCAGGGCAGAAGCTTCATTTGCTGGCTATTGAGGGGCAGTTGGTGTGTTTTCATTTTGTCCTTCCCTTCCTTGACCATTGCCTCTAAGTTCCTCTATCTCCTTCTGTTGATTCTCAAGCCGTTTTTGAAGGTCTGCAATTATTGTCATCAGGTTAGCGTTATCTAGAATGTCAGCTTTGGCCACAGCTTGTCTACGGGGTCTACCTCTTCTACCTTCGTTGTTCTTTTTTTTTTTACTTCTTGCTGGTACATCGTAGATAAATGAATTAGGGACATAATCCCAACTTAGTGTGGAATTATCGTCTTACTAGTGCTTATATGTGTAAATTACAAATACATAGCAAGTTCATTGACATCTATACGTAAAATTTTCTTACTTGGAGGATTTAAGCAGACGCGTGCTGATGTGTGTTGGAGACAGATACCTCTCTGATACCATATCTATAACGCCCCCTTATGGACGTCATAGGAACCGTTAACTTACAACATTATCTCTTAATTATTTGATAGAAAAACCTAAACTTGTAAGTATTATTTAATTATTAACATAAGATTTTTTGTGTAAAATTTTTTTTTATTTAATATTACCAAGTGAATATATGGATCTAAAATATTAATTAATTTATTTATTTTTTACCAGCTAAATTACTACCAATTGTATATTGCTAGTACTTCTCAGGATCACATCTTTCAATAACGTCAATACTTACTTACCAAAAATAGTTTTCCTCCTTAGTTAGCCCGATGGAATACTCAAGGTATTTAGCTAACCAACTACCTACAAAATAGTTAGTTTAACATAATTAATATGGAATATGAAAGCAAATTGCAGTCCATAAGTTATTACAAACCAAAGTTCATAAAAGTGCCTCATAACGTGCGGAATTAATTTTAAATATAGCAGTATTTAAATTTTATTTCATGTCATAACTCTATGATCTAACACCACCATCCTTGCACGTACATCTATCCTTCCATCCTCCATCCATAGCTATAGACTTACCCTTATCTACAATATGATTAACTTATGTAAGCGTTAGGCCTAGTAAGTACATTATACAATCTCACAAAACATTATAACAACCTTAACCATGGCAGGAATCATTTCATCTTTGATATAGTCATCATAGTACATATGACATGCTTTGTAAGAACATATCTTTCCTTTTTCTTTTTCCCATGTTAAAAACATTCATTTAATCTTCAGGGCCCTGGCGTTACACCATTAATATCATTAGGGCGCGCTGTCACGAGAGGAGAGGGGTAGCTAATCCTAAACCAATGTGACTATCCACCTTGCGGAACCAACATCATTATCATCATCATTGGGTGTGCAACGCCTTAATTAGGTGATACAAATATATATATATATATATATATTTAAAAAACGTCATGTGCATCATGAACTATGATGTAAACATCCATAAAAAGATATTCTTCATAACAATGGTAAAAAAGGAGTCTTTTGAATGAGTAATGCATAATCATTAATGACATAATAAAACATAATATTCTTAAAACTTTTCACAATTTCTAATCATGTTACAGGTGAGGATGTACTTACCGAAGTTGTAAAAATTCTTACTCAATCTCTTGCAAGTGGATGGTTTTCTTCCTATTTCCAACTAATCAAGTGCCTCAAACTTCTTTAATTTTATAACATGATAATAAAAGAAATATTCTCAGTATAAAAGCATACTCAAAATATCATATTCGATATTATTGTAACAAGAAATTCCATACTTGATCAATTAAACTAACTTATCCTATTATCATAATTAAGATAGTGCATAATCTCAACTCGGTAGCCAACACTCTCCAATTTTTATAAAATCATAGAAAATTCCAATGGTTGTAAAATTTTTATACAATGTTCCTAACATACATATATATCACCAAAAAAATTCTTATCACATTCGGATTCAACTAAGTGCCATTTTCATATTTTTAAATGCACAACTTGGTTTCTAGACGAGTAACCTGAACAGCCCATAATCCATGAATTTTTAAAAATAGCATAAAAATCAAAATGACTTGAAATTTTTACCACATATTCTCAACATCAATAAGAATCACTAGATTTAATTTCTTCACAATTGAACTATTTTAAGTCGCACTTTTATGTACTACAACTTATACCTCTGTTGTTGGAATTTCGGTTTAGGCAGTAACAATCAACAAATTTTAGAAAAATCATCAAAATTCCAATGGCTTTGAAATTTTTACAGGACATAGTAGACAACCTACCACTAGAATTAATTTCATCAAGTTTGAGCAAGCATAAGTATTTTTCTTACATTTTAGATATAACAACAACAATTTATCACTACAAACGAAATGAGGGCAATCAACAATCAACAAATTTTATAGAATTATATAAAATTTCAATTTATCTAATATTTTAGCATAGCATTCTTAACATCTCAACATAGTACCAAAAAATTTTTCATCACGTTTGAATCATTTTAAATATTTTTTTTTTACTATGTCAACTTTTACAAAAATGTTGCAGTAAAATTACCAAAACATTGAGTTGTATTTATTCTTCAATTTATTTCTCAAATTCTATCGTTCGCATGTGGCTAAAAATTTGCAATCGTAAACTAAACATATAAATGAGAATTTACAAATTTTTCTAGCATTAAACACATCCTATAACATCATCAAACAAATCATCATATTTAACGGTTGTTTAAGAGATTGTAAGAACAACATTTAATATAAATTTTCAAACAAATCGAAAATAGCTCATATGAACCAAAAATTTTTATGGGAGATGCCTAATATATATATATATATATATATATATATATATAAAATGCCCAAAAGAAATTTTCTTAAAATCTCATATCGATTCTTCCCGGAAAAATCCTGAAGTATAGGTTGTCACCTAAAAAAATGATTAAAAATAATTATTCATAAAAATTTTGTTTCTTAAACAAAATCAAACATTAAATCACATAAGATTATTCCCAAAATACCATAATATCATACCAAAGAGTTGGTGTAAAAATAAGTAGAAAACTGTCCTCAAAACGTGCTCAAAATCTCTGCCTCCGCCCATCGACAGTTTCGACGAAGCACACCGTAACTCAATCGTTGTAGTTACAACTTGAAGGAACTAGATCTTTTATGACTTTGGGAATGTTTCGAGTAGTTTCAAGGGGCATATAAGGGAGTTTAGATGGCTAGAAGACTAAGTTGTAGCAGTATTTGCAAGTGTGTGTCTCGGTGAAAGCAAATGAAAGAGAGATGCACATCCGAGAGGAAGAGGAAGTGATATAGTGAATGTATGGAATATGTCTCTCCATGGTAAAATGTGTTTAAAAGAATTTCTCAAGAGGAGTGAAACACATCAAGTATGGTAGTGACAGTGAGATATTGTGAGATACTGTGACAGGCTAAGGGATTGTCAGGGAATAGGATGGAGAGAATAGGGATAAATGAGTTGTAAGAGTGGCTACAGTAAACATAATATAATGAACCTTATCAAGTTGACAACTCCATTATTGTTGTCGTGATAGGATATGGAGACATTATATTTGCTTTATGTTATTGTGCATTGTCCGCCACTATTCTATAGAAACATAAAAGTAATACATATATATATACACACACATATATACAAGCATAAGAGTTCATTATGAACATATCAGGAAAGAGAAAAAAAAAATTAACAAAGGCCGAAAGACATACACACATGACTTACACAATAAGAAGTCCTCATACCATAAAAGGTTGTCTCCCACATGATAAGGTTAAGAACAATTTCTATGGTAGGTAAATTGAACACCAACTTACTCACGCACACAAAAGACCCACAACATGTGGTATATATATTAGTATAATATGTAATTATGTAACAATATACATATAATACAAGTGAGTTGGCAATGTCTGCCACATGCTTTTGTTAAGTATAAAAAAAATAGATATTTATATCTATATATATATAGAAATCATTGACAACATTCGACTTCATATATAATTATATTATTGGATATAATGAAATCTAACATGTTTGATATTCATATATCACTTAATCTAACAAACGCAATTATAGCACTAAATGATAATGATCATATGCATATTTATACACAACATTAATGTATAAAGAACTACATAAAAGTACATATATGCATACACAAATGCAAGATATTAGTTATAGTAGGTAAAACTCGACTTATACATATAATTCTATCAATGCCACTAGTCAAGAAGATAATAATAATAATAATAATAATAATAATAAAAAAGAATGCTTTCTAAAGTCAAATAAATTTTGAAAATTAAAATAAATCTATCAAAATTCAAAAAATTAGAAATATCACATCCAAACAAACAAAAATCAAAGTGATTCATCAAAGTAGAACATTCTTAGAACAGGAAGTATCAATAATTATTCATTAGGCACTTTGCGTTATTGGAATTTCCCAATCTATCCATTGCAAATAAAGTCGTTAGTTTATAATAAATTCATAATCATAATTATCACACAAAAATTTTCACACAAAATATGCTTCCAAGTCATAATTTCATTCATGTAACGTATAAAGTTGTCAAACGTTACATAACATCAGTTAAAGAAAACGATGGGTGTTGCAGAGTCAATGGAGGAAGAGCTATACGAAGCATGACTACTCATACTCTGATCATGGATGGAGAATAACAAAGAAGACCAATTGATTGAGGTTCTTCTGGAACATTCTTTTCTTCACTGATTGCTGGTGCTCTTTAATTTATTTATATAGCATATCAAACTTATGCTTTGAAAATACTTTGATTTGAAAATTTTTAAAATTCTGCTACTTACTCGTTTTCCAATAAGTGGAACTATTTGCTTGAATTAGACTAGTATAGAAGTGACTTGGATCTAACATAATTAGAGTTACGGCAATATGTTGTAGTTCATACTAATCACAGCCTTAATTCCATCATTAATGCCAATAAATCTTGGCAAAAGGAAGAAACAAAAAGAACCCTGCAATTCCATGGAATCGTCACTCACCCAATCAAAATCATTTCTGTGCTGTAACACAATGGATTTCCAAACGGTAGAAAATCATCACCAACTTTAGCTTTCCACAAGCATTACTATCAAATAAATGTATATTCAGCTGGTAAAGATAAAGTGACAAAACGGGCCAATTCTATGACGATTTTATTTGCTTAAGAAAGTATTTCAGGAAACTATATCAGCCTTGAAAACTTGAGTTCATGGTGAAAAGGCATTAGCAGGATGCATATAAATCAAAATGGGAAAGTTTTCATACTGCCAACGGTAAAGAAAAATTCAATTGGAACTCTATGAAGAAGTGTCGTATTGAATTCAAAGGCATGATTGCACTGCATAGTATACATGAAGTGAGCTGATAAACCAAACTAGTTAACTGAAAGATACATACGTGTGTATAAAATGTATCTCACCTAAAAATAACTATTCAGTTTCCTACCATAAAAAAAAAAACTACTCAGTAACTAAAACACCTCTTTCATCAAAGCCAAATGCCTTCACCATCTTCTCTACCATTATTATTTTCACTTTCGTTTAAGTCATTGAAATGTCTAGGCTTGGCAATCCCGTGCTAAAAGTTTGATGATATACCAAATTCCATCATGATCATCATTATCATCATGATCGCCTAACTTTTTGCTATGATAGTCTTTCTGTTTTTTTGCACACACAACTGACCACTTTTCTGGAAACTTTGGATCTTTCCTGTAGAACACATGTTTTGCCTGTGATGCATGATGAATGGGTAATCCTTGAAACCCAATCTACTATGGTCAACTAAAATGAATCCTTCTTGATCACATATAACTTTATTATTGCTTTCAACCCAATCACATAAAAGACAAGTTCTCAAAATCCAACATAATCAAGCTCCCATGTTTCTTTGATAACTCCGTAGAAGGCCATGTCATTATGAACTGGATTACTTTTCTGTGTGGTTATCTTGTTGTCGTGTTCTTTAGTGTTGAATTGAACACTATGAATAGCATATCCATTGTATTGTATAACATCTAGATTCTGGCCATTTGTGGTCTGTTTAATAAATGGATTTGACTTAGTGATTTAATTTGAAATATTTGATTTGAATTAGACTTTGAGTTAATTATTTGAATTGTTATTCGAATTGACGTTTGGATGTGCATTGAAGTTTTAATATGAATGTGGAATAAAATTAGAATTTGTGTTTGGAGAGCTAGTGAAAATAATTTTTGATTTATTAAAAAATCTAATAAAATATTAATGTTAATGATCTTAAAAAATATACAATATGGATCTTAATTTATTCCTCTATTTACTAAGAACACAATAAAAAAAGAATCATCTCATTTAGATATCAAATGAAGAAGTTATGATTTTTTCCTTAAATAGAGGAGAGAGAATTTTAGCTTTATTGTAATAAAGATATCGAGTATTAAAAGTTTAGGGGGATTAAAACTCTAAAAACTTAGATTCTTGATACTCAAAGGATTCAAATTTTAGAGGAAACAAACACGTATCCAAAGGATTCTTGATACTCGAATCAAAATTTAAGTCTATTGGATCCAAAGCATACACAAAACAAACAGGCCCTTGATATCTAACGTAGCGTGTTAGTTACATTATTTGGACTCTTTTTTGACTCATTTAAAATCTAAAATAAAAATATATACACATATTTCTTTTCTAATTGAGTCTGTACAAAAAAAATACTATGGCCCGTTTGGTCATATTTTCAAAATATGTGAAAATAGTTTTGTTTAGAATATAAGAATCTTTTATAAATTGTGTTGAAAGTATTTTTAAAATTTTTGTCTCAAATAGTATATAAAAACATTTTCAAAAACTCTCAAAATAATACCAAAATTTTTGTGAATAAGTTGACGTGGAACTTGAGATGTAGTTGATGACCAACTTAATATTGATGTCAAAGGAGACAAAAGGACTAGTTTAAATATTGTTTACCAGCTTTCTCCACACGTCCTGAATGTCAATATATTATATAGGGTTAACTACATAATTATACCTTCTAATTTTTTTATTGCCAACATCAAGGCCAAGGTTTACATTAAGGACAATGTTTACATTAAGTTTGTGTTAGAAATATAGTGAGCAGTAGAAATTTTAATATTTTTAATTACAGTATTTTCTAAAACACAAGTTTAACACACTATATGTATCAATTAACTAGATCTTACTAACCTTTGAATTCCAAAGAGCTCCTACAATCTGTGAAGAGAAGAACGTTGCAAAAGAGCCTTAACCAACTGGTCTCCTTTGCTATTCTCTATCTAAGATCAGAATGCGTGCGGGCACACACCATATAGCTCTGTCCCTTGGTGACTCTCCTTCCAACCAATTGAGAAAACCCAGAACCAGTGTTTGAGATTTGTAAACAATAGTTCTTCAAAGAGTTTTAGAGACTCACGGACTAGAGTGCTCACTCTTAATTTCTCAAATGATCTAAATAACATAGAATACTCACTCCCTATTTATAGAAGTCATCCTCATGGTTGGTTATTATTAGATAAGGCCTCAAAAATTTGAATCTGGATCAATATCTAATAAAATCGTGTCTAAAATGCATGATCAAAAAATCGTTAGATTGACAGGCCAAACAACGGATCGGCTACCAAACTTACTCTATTAGCAGGCCGAACTAACTGATCGGCTTGCCAAACTTACGATTAATAATTCCTACAAATCTTCTTTTCCCACATGAGATTTTTGGGATAAACTCTCAGTTTTAATTCAAATAACCCAAAAGAAAAGTTATCTAATTAAAACAACTATAACTAGATTATCTCTAGGGAAATAAATATTTCGGATAATTCAACAAGTTTATCTTGAATTAATTTATAAAAATTAACTCAACCAATAAAATGGCATAAATTATATGATCCTATTGAATTTCAGCCAATCTAATAATTTAACATAAGTCACCAATTTATTGGAAAAACACACCGTATCGTTAAGGGGACCTAATGGACCTATATAATTCAAGCTCCCGATAATTATAAAATATAATATCCTAGATATATGTTCTATAATTATCAACTTTAATGCTACTCCATTAAAAGCTTAGAACTATACTCTCAAACTGTATAAATTACGAAGCTCAAATAGCCAAGTATCCATGACATATCATAATGCGTCGTATCCCCATAGGATATTTATAATTGGCTGAAGAATAAATTATGTCTAACATTTCTGATTATTTTTGTCTTACATTCCATTATCTTACCTTTGGAAAACTTACCATCCAAAGATAGTATACCACTTGGTTACACCTATATATCCAAATAATTGAGCGCTCCAGTCTTCTAATTACAGGATAGTGCATATAAGAGGATATCGTCGACTCTTAAAGAGGAGCTATGGTTTCCATATCTATGAATAACAGATCTACGCTATCCAGAGTCATGTTTCCAACGTACCGACATGCGTACCAACATAAAATCTCAATGTCACCCTTTGGTACATCAAAAGACATAAGTCAAAGCAATAGGTCTATTATTTATTTTAATATTAAGATATAACACATATGACTATCTAAAATGAATTAATTTGCTGAGACAGAATCATTAATCCAAATCAATTAAACTTTATGCCCTGATCTAATATATCATCACCTATGACAATGCGCCAATGTTTCTTGTCATGGAGTCCACCTTTGATGATCAAGACAAACTATCTCCCATTAGGGATATAGACACGATAACAATCTTTGTATGAATAAAGTGCCCAACTTTATTCCCTTGATTGCAGATCTTATGATTTAGACCTTCACCTTTAGAATCATGTCTTCCACATAATCTCTCCATCATACGCCTGATTCTAAAGGTTTAAACTGACAGTCTTAGACTTTTGTTTGCTTATCATATAGCCAACAAATATGAACATAAAAAGGACAACAATTTGGTATATGAATAATAAATGAGTTCTTTATTGATAAAAATGTCTCTAAAAACATATTACATTTTTACTCCTTCAGGCATACATGTCTAGCAATCTCCCATTTGCACTAAGTGAATAAGTATGACAAATCTCGCATCCCCATAACTTTCACATGCCTCTCAAAAACCCTCGCCATTAGTGACTTTGTGAATGGCTTAGCTAAATTGTCCTCAGATGCGATTTTGCATATAGCAACATACCCGCCCTCAACGAAGTCCTTTATGACATGATACTTTCGATGAATATGCTTACTCTTCTTGTGAAATCTTAGTTCCTTAGCATTAGCTATCGCTATAGTGTTGTCACAAACAGTGATACCGCCTTATCCATACCAGGAACTACCTTAAGATCCCCAAGGAACTTACGAAGCTACATTGCTTCTTTCGAACAATCACTAGTTGCTACATATTCGGCCTCCATTGTGGAATCTAAAGTACAATCTTACTTAATACTTCTCCAAACAATGGTACCGTCGCACAGAGTAAACACAAAACCAAAAGTCGTTCTTTTTGAATCTAGACAGGATTGAAAATCTGAATCAGTATATCCTAAAGGTATTAAATCCTCACCTGAATATACAAGCATGTACCCTCGAGTCCTTTTGAGATACTTGAAAATATGCTTGACCACAACCTAGTGGTTCGGTCCCAGATTTGACTGAAATCGACTTACTATCCCAACTGCATAACTAATATCTGGTCATGTGCAAAGCATGGCATACATGAGACTACCCACTGCAAAGCATAGGCACCTTCTTCATGTATTCTCTTTCTTCATCAAACTTTGGTGAGTCTTTCTTAGAAAGAGTAATTCTAGACCTAGATGGTTGCCCACTTTCTTAGAATCCTGTATTGCAAACCTCTTGAGAATTTTACTATATAGGCTGCTTGGAATAAAGCTATCATTTTGTTCCTCCTATCCTGAAAGATCTAGATACTAAGAACATAATTAGCCTCACCCAAGTCTTTTAGGTCAAACTACTTGGTTAACCATAATTTAACTAATGACAATGCTCCAACATCAATGTCAATTAGCAAAATGTCATCTACATAGAGCAGTAGAAAAACCACCTTCTCATCCTTAATGTGTTTGTAAACACATGGTTCGTCTACATTTCGTTCAAACCTATAAGTCTTGATCATCTGATCAAATCTTATGTTCTAAGAACAGGAAGCCTGCTTAAGTCCAGAAATTGACTTTAACAAGTTACAAACCTTACCCTATTGACCTTTAACCTTGAACTCGTCTAGTTGTACCATATATATGGACTTATCAAGATAGCCATTCAAAAAAGTAGTCTTGACATCCCTTTGCCAAATCTCATAGTCAAGAGCAGTAGCTATGGACAAGAGAATGTGAATGGACTTAAGCATGGCTATAGGTGAAAAGGTTTCCTCATAATTGATTTCTTCCTTTTGCGTGTATCCCTTAGCTATCAGTCTAGCCTTATAGATTTCGACCTTTCCATCTCTCATTTCTTTTTCTTATAGATCCACTTACACTCTATGGATTTTATCCCTTTGGGAAGATCCACAAGTTGCCAGACCTGATTAGTCTCCATCAACTTAATCTTAGTGTTTATGGCTTCTATCTAGAGTTTTGAATCAACATCCTCCATTGCCTCTTCGTAAGTATAAAGATCCCTGTCATGTTCATCAAGTTCAGCCAAAAAGGTCTCACCATTGAACATATACCTCTCGGGTTGACGCCGATCCTCCCACTACGACAAAGCCCCATAGGTTTTTGTTTGGTTGGTTTTTCTACATTGATTGGAACTGTTTCATTCGAAACCCTTGGAGAGATCAAATCACTCGCCAACTCCTTAAGTACCACTTTACTTTGACGTCTAAAGTTGTCCATGTAATTTCCTCAAGGAATATTGCATTAGTTGAAACCACAATTTATTTTCCTTTGGGTTATAAAAATAACCCCATTTAGTCCCTTTTGGATATCCTACAAATACATAAACTTTGGAATGTGCTTCTGACTTATTCGCTTCCTTAAACAGGACATGAGCTAGACATCCCCATATGCGAATATGGTTTAAAGATGTCTTCTTGCCCATCCATAACTTGTGAGGAGTTTTAGGAACTAATTTTGAAGGCACATTGTTGAAAAAATAACATGCGGTTTGTAGTACATATCCCCAAAATGATAAAGGCAATGAATAACTTATCATGGACCTGACTATGTCCAACAAAGTCCTATTTCTTCTCTCAGCCATGCCATTCTGCTACAGAGTGCTCGATGCAATCAAAGAGGATAGAATCCCATTCTCTAATAAGTGTTCCAAGAACTCATTAGAAAGGTATTCACCTCTTTTATCAGATCGAAGTGCCTTAATGGGTCTATCCAATTGATTTTCCACGTCAGCCCGAAACTATGTAAACTTATCATAAGTTCGCTTTTATGGTGTATTAGGTATACATATCTATATTTTGAGTAATCATCAATAAAAGTGACAAAATACTCATACCCTCCTTGTGCCTGAATGTTTATAGGTTTGCAAATATCGCTATGCACTAATTCTAGAACCCCTTCGGCCCTATTGCCCTTAGACCCAAATGGTCTTTTTGTCATTTTATCCTCCAAACAAGATTCACATTGTGGTATAGATTCCACCTTTAAGTGATTTAAAGGTCTATCTCTTATCAACTTTTGAATCTTATTCAGGCTAATATGACCTAGTCGTAAATGCCAAAGATAAGTCTTATTAGAGTGAGAAGTTTTGCATCCATCCATCATAGATAAAAGATTTGTTTTTACGAATCACCACTTTATTATTAAAAAAACTACATAAGTGTCTTTAAATAAACAAGCTATAGAAATTAAATTCCTTTTAAGTTTAAGAATATAAAAATAATCTCACAAAACTAAATTCGTATTATTATCAAAATAAAGATGGATGTCTCCCGTTGCTTCAACCAACACTAAGGATCCATCGCCCATCCAAAGCGTGAAGTCTTCATGCCGTAGACTTCTCGTTTCTTTAAACCCCTACAAAAAAATACAGACTTGATTAGTTACACCAAAATCTATGACCCAAGTGTCATTTGATTCTTTAACCAAACAATTTTCTAGAATTAGAAGATCACACCTACCTCTCAAGAAAGGAAGTCCTTACAATTCTTCTTGATGTACCCGATCCTCCCACAGAAAAAGCACTTAAGCTTCTTTGAGTTCTTCTTTTTCTTCTTCTCATTTTTGCTGTTTGTAGGAATGGAATATTTTTCGTTCTTAGCCCATTGCTTCTTTCCATTCCTAAGGTTAGGATTAAAACCAAATACAGCCGCCAAGTTGGCCTCGCTGCCCATAGAAGTTTCCCTAATCAGATTTTTGAACTCCTGTAATTGCTTCATTAACTCAGCCAAGGTCATATTTTGTCTATTGCTTAAATTAAATGTACCTCTAAATAGGATAAACTCCTTAGACAGAGTCAGCACCATTGGTTATCTGTGTTTCAACATCTATGTCAGCTCCATTGATTTGAGCCTTAGCAAGGTAACCCATGACCAACATCATATGCTCCTTCACAGGATTCCCTTGCCTCTGTTTGCAGTTTAAGAGTTTTTGAAGCACCCTTTGCCATTTTGTTAGGGCCTAGCCTCCAAACATGTCTTCAAGATTGTCCAAGATCTACTTCATAGTCTTATAATCTTCATGTTGAGCCTGTAGTACATTATTCATGCTGGCCATAACATAACAACGAGCCTGATTATTAGCATCTTTCCGGCAATCATACGCTTCGATTTGCTCATTATTGGAATCTCTTGTAGGCTCGAGAGGACATATAGTTGTTAGCATAAATTTTAGTTTCTCAAAGGATAGGACGATGTTTAGGTTCTGTTTTCAATCATTATAATGCTTAGCAATTAATTGGTTTTCATCAAGTTTCAAAGATAAAGCATATTTAGACATCTACAATAAACAATCATATATAAAACATAAGCAAACATACCATAATAATTTAGTAAGAAAACACAATTAAGTAAACATACAATGTGTTTATGTGTCAAAACCTTGAAAATATCACAACCTTACAACGATATTTCCCAACTAAAGATTCAACAAGCTGCCTAGGGAGACTTGCCAAATTCAATTAAGAACATGGATCCCCTCCTAATTAATATATGTCATCCAAGACCCGTCTGATCTAGTATATATTAATAATCGTTTTCTTTAGCCATCAATTTATTAACAGAGTTTCTAAGGGAGGTTAATCATAAAATCAACATGAGTGTATAACCATCGTTTCAATATTTTATCCATTATTTATAATCACTACCTAGGGGTGTACAATGATAAATCATCTTAAAATACCTTATCATCTCGAAGATCCAATCCGACAGATGATGAAGTCCTTCCCTAGGGGTCAGAACCACCATATGCTACCTATAAATCACATTTATAGAAATATTAGAGTGCTAACTCTCTAAAACATTGAATTCAAGCATAGGAGAATCAAGATCACATAATTTATACATATAGCATGATCACAAACTCGTAAATTTATGTAAAAACCATAGCTTTGATACCAATTGTTGAAAAAATAGTAAACAGTAGAAATTTTATAATTTTTAATCAGAGTATTTTTCAAAACATAAGTTTGACAGACTATACGCATAAATTAACCAGATCTTACTACCCTTTGAACACCGAAGAGCTCCTACAATCTGTGAAAAGAAGAACATTCCAAAAGGGTATCAACCAACTGCTCTTCTTTGCTATTCTCTATCCACTATTGAAGTGCATGTAGGTACACGCCGTACAGCTCTTCCCCTTGGTGACTCTCCTTCCAATCAATTAAGAAAGCCTAGAACTAGCGTTAGTGATTTGTGAATAATAGCTCTTTAGGGAGTTTTAAAGATTCACAGACTAGAGTGCTCACTCTTAATTTCTCAACTGATCTAAATAAAATAGAAAACTCGCTCCCTATTATAGAGGTCATCCCCATGGTTGGTTATTATTAGATAAAGCCTCAAAAATTTGAATCTGGATTAATATCTAATAAAATTACATTCGAAACGCGTGATCAAAAAATTGTTAGATTGGCAGGCCGAATAACGGATCAGCTTGATCCCTATGAATCTTTTATTTCCCACTCAAGATTCTTTGCATTAAGCGTCAGTTTTAATTCAAATAATCTACGAGAAAAGTTATCTGATTAAAACAACCATATCTAGATAATCTCTAGGAAAATAAAGATTTTGGATAATTCAACAAGTTTATCTTGAATTAATTTACAAAATTAATTGAACTGATAAACAAACATCAATTATTTGATCCTATCGAATTTCAACCAATTTAATAATTTAACGTATGTCATGAATTATTGGACAAGCACGCCGTATCGTTACAAGATTTATTATGAGCTAGCAAAGGGGACTGACCTAATGGACCTACATAGTTTAAGCTCCTAATAATTATAAAATATAATATCCTAGATATACATTTTATAATTAATAACTTTAACGCTACTGCACTAAAAGCTTAAAGCTGCAGCCTTGAACTATATAAAATTATGAAGCCTAAATAGCAAAGTATCCATGACATATAATAATGGATCATATCCCCATAAGATATCCATAATTAGCTTAAGGATAAATTCTATCTTACCTTCCCGATTATTTTTCTCTTACATTCCATTGTCTCACCTTAGAAAAACTTACCATCCAAAGATAGTATACCACTTAGTTACACCGATATATCCAAATGGTTAGGCTCTCTAATTTTCCAATTATAGGATAATACATATAAGAGGATATCGTCGACCCCTAAAAGGAGTTATGGATTCCGTATCTATAAATAATAGGTCTACGCTATCAAGAGTCTTATCTCTAACATACTAACATGCATACCAACGTAAAATGTGGATGTACCCTTTGGTACATCAAAAGACATAAGTCAAGGCAACAGACCCATTATTTATTTTTAGATTAAGATACAACACATATGACTATCTAAAGTGAATTGATTTGCTAAGAGAGAATTATTAATCCAAATCAATTACACTTTATGTCTTGATCCAATACAACATCACCTATGACAATACACCAATGTTTCTATTCACGGAGTCCACCTCAGATGATGAAGACAAACCATCTCCCATCAGGGATATAGACAACATAACAATCTTTGCTTGAATAAAGCACCCAACTTTATTTCATTGATTGCGGATCTTATGATTTAGACTGTCGCCTGTAGAATCATGTCTTCCATATAATCTCTCCATCATTCGTCTAATTCTAAAGGTTTAGACCAATAGTCTTAGACTTTTGTTTACTTATCATACATCCAACAAATATGAACATAAAGAAGACAACAATTTGGTATATGAATAATAAATAAATTCTTTATTGATAAAAATATCTCTAAAAACATATTACATTCTTACTCCTTAGGGCATACATATCTAACAGTTTGGGGGTGGAATTGTATTTCTCTAAAAACAATTGTTGTCGCTCTCTATTGTCTTGTTTTTATGATTTTCTTGGAGTTTTTGTAGTTTGTCTCTAGTACTTGTTTCCTTTGTTTTAGCACGATGTTGTCTTTACTTTGTCTAGCTTATTAATCATTGCAATTTACTTTTGTTTATTTGTAGTTTTGTTTATTTATTTTTTTCTTGTTCCCTTTGTCCCTTACGTTACATTAGTTTTGTTTTATTTTTGGTTTAATTTTCTTTCATTTTCAAAAAAAAAAAAATATGCATGCTTGGAATAAGAGAAATGAGAATGAAATAAAATCAAATTTGCTTGTTTTTGTAAAAAGTGAGTTGTGTTTTGGTAAACAAAAGCCGATGATAGTCGTTGCTTTATTTTGAATATTGCTCTTTTGAATATGAAATGTATAGTGATATTTGTATGCCTAGTCCTAGTGCGATTTGTGTTACCCTTAATCCTTCACAATTGAGCACCAAAACCCTTTACATTTAGTCAATTGTACACTTAGAGAAGCTTTATGCATATAGGTAGCCTCAAGATCCTAAGAATGCTAGCACTCACTTGATTACCTTTCAAGGCAAAATCCTAGGCTAAGTGTCATTGGAGAATTAATCAAGGAAAAAAAATTTTGGACCGTTTGAGCCATTGAAGTCAACCGATGAAAACTTCACTGCTTGTTTACCCCATTGAGCCTATTTGACCCACTTTCTTCATTACCCACAAAAGTTAAACTAAGCCATTTTTGTTGAGATTCCTTTCATTTAACTTATCACTAATAGACATGTTTGCATCCTCGCTTGAATTTTCAAATTGATTGTGGGAGCAAGAATGGAAAGCGATATGATGTGAATTTGTGGTTTGATTGTCTTCGTTAGCGACTCATTTTATGTTTTCGTGTTAGTTTGGTTTTATTTTTTTAGTTTAGTTTCATTTTATTTTTCTTGGTTTTATCTATGTGTTTTTCCCCTCTTAATCCAATTGTATATAGCTAAATAAATTTAGGGTGTTTAAATTTCAATTTTCCTTCGATTTCCATTTTCAAAAAAAAAACAAAAACAAAAAATTCAAAAAACAAAGAAAAAAATTCAAAAAAAAATAAACAATGCATAAATAAATTCTTTTATTTTTTTATTTTGAGTTCTTCTGGATATGTGTAAGTCATGTTTTATGGGAATGATTGATAATGATGTGATGATCGAGGAGAGTTGGTTGTGAGTTTTCATTTAGTCCATACAAAGTTCAAGGTGCATTACTTGTCTAGGGTGATTAGAGCTGAAATTGATCCTTTCTTACCTATCTTTCATCCTAGCTTTACATTACAATCCTTAAAAAGAGAAAAGTGGAGATAGGTACATTACCTTTCACCTTTTCTCACCTATCTATGATTACATGCTAACCGACATTAGTGGAGATATGTATGAAAAGTGAGCCTATGGGGTTCATACAATGTTTGAACTTGGGGATCAATCTGAAACTACTATTTGTATAACATTATCCAAGTAGCAAGGGTCAAGTGGAAGGGGCCTTATACATAAACATTAGAAGGATTAAGTATAGGGTAAATTTAATATTGACCTTCTAAACATACTTAATGTGAGTGATATTTCTAGAGCCAATAAACTTTTGTTTTTTTGAGACTTGAGTTTACAACAATCAAGCATTTCTCACTTTGTGTTTACTTTGAAATCTTGAGTCCTTTTCATTTCTCTCATTTGCTCATTTATTTTCTTTTGTTCAAGGACTAGCAAAATTATAAGTTTGGGAGAGTTTGATAGATTAAAACTATTCATAATTCCAACTTATATATTTTGTTAGTTTTTGAGTGAATTCTTAGTGTTTATTTCATGTTTTTGTATTTATTTTAGTTTTTAATAAAACTTAGTTAATTGTGGTTTTCTTTGCTTTTGTTTTATTTTACTTTTAGTTTATTTTAATTTTATTTGTTGAGTTTTGTTTTTATTCAAAATTAGTTTTGGTTTTATTTTATTTTGTTTTATTTGTTTTAATAGGTTAAAGAAGGAAAATTTTGGAGTCTGAATTAGGAATTCCTGCCCTAAAAACCAAGAATTTCTTGCCCATGCGCAGTAGTATAGAGCATTTGTGTGACCATACAAAAGGAAACTCGTGGCCACGCACAAATCAGCCCAGCTCAAAGAATTTTAAAAGTGAGTAGTAGCGAGGAAAAGAAGCCTGTGGCCAAGCATCCCCCTTTTCAGGCTCCCCTGATGTTTTTAAAAGCTTGTGGCTATGAGATTTCTTCCCTCACCCCTGCGTGTAAGCCTTTTGGCCTTTTTTGGTGTCGATTTTGATGTTGATTGTAGAAAGAGTTTCACAAATTTTTTAAAGGCATATAAATACCACCTTGGGTTTTGTGGAAATAGGGGGATCTGATTTGGAAAACTGATTTGGAGGCAAAAAGGTAGCCATTTTCTTGAGTTCAAGAGGAGAAGAGAAAGAAGCTCGAAGACACCTTGGAGCTCTATATTGGTTTACTTTCTTACTCTATCTTTTCTTGAACTTCTTGTAAATTGCCATGGAATCCTTGTTCATATTTTCTTTTGTATTTGTGATTTTATTTGTGACTATGTGTAACTAAGTTTCCTAGTCTAGAAGGCTATGGACCCATTTTGATATTTTATTTGGTTAGGGTTAGTAGTTAGAAAAAGAGGGCTCTAAATATAGGTTTAGGAAATACACCATAGAAGATTGTAGAGTTGGGAGACATGATTTTCTTTCTAGCATATTATGGAACGAGCTTAATGAGCCTTTGGTAATTGGCTTTGAATAGACATATTAGAACTAATTAATTTAGTTAAATTTCAATTGAGTACTTGGGAGAGGAAAATTTTAGATAAATTAATGTTCTATGCCAATAAATTAGGGAAATTACCTTGTCATTAACCTAAGCAATTACCATTCATAAAGGAAATTTGGTGAAATAGTTCCTCTAGACAGTTCCATCATCATTTAATTTAATTCATTTCCATTGTTGATTTCAATTCTCGGAATTTATGTTAATTTCTTATTTTTTAATTAAAATTGTCATTACACCTCTATTGTCTAGATACAGTTAGAAATACTTGAATTGTAATAGATAGTAAATTTTTAGTAAATCAATCCCTATAGAAAACCATACTCATACTCTTACTCTATTACTTGTGATCATGTATACTTGTAGGTGAACACTACGAAAAGCTAGCGACGATGGAGGAGACATCCATTTCGACTTTGCCAACACCAAGAGCTTTCCCCGAAGTTGTCTCCTTTCTCGAATGGTGACACCCTTCTTTGGCTTGATTAGTGCCCGTAGGATGGTAATCATGTTGGATCTTGATGGACTAGCTACTATAACTGATCTCACGAAAATGTGACTTGCTAGGCCACTCTCTAGTGCTAAACTTACAATAACCATGAGACTCTTCTCTTTCAACTTGACTTTGTCTGTGGATATTGCAACTAGTAATGAAACAGGAATGGTTCTACTTATCCCTTTAGTCAAAAGGACATTCCAGAAAAATCTCGACAAAAAAGCTTCCTCGACTCCTAGTGCTCCTTCATGGGGAGTCAACGGGAATGGGCTTTGATGGTGACGAGTGACATCCTAATGTTGTCCTTGCTTTCCTCGCTAGATGTTGCAAAGAATCACCTTCCAGCATCTTTCTTTTCTCCTACAATGGTACACAATACTCTTTATGACCATTCTCATCAACGAACATGTAATGGAAGGAAGTCTTCTTCGTAAGATTGATCATGGCTTAGGAACCCGAGTCTCTCATTTTCTCTAGGACGTTTTGGGAGCCAGAGGCCTCAGCTTAACAAATGGAGAATGATAGAAAATGGTAATGCAAACTAGAAGACCTTGCCAAAAATTAACATAATCCTCCATTATACGACTAGAACGAGAACAACTCTCGATTTCATCCAAGAATGTCCTCTACTATGGGTCCAAGAAAGAACATATCTTTCTGAGCGTACTTCATGGGTACGTTGGGTTTGTTTGATCAAACCGACGAAAATTGTACATAGTTACCAAATCAATGCCATCTCTACCGTACACCGACAGCCAAGATGGAGTAACAGCTAAGAAATAGTCATAGAAATCCTTATGGCCTAACCTCTTGGAATTATCTTCTGAAACCAACAATGCTATCGATGTAAACTCCTCTGTTGCAGTAGGCATATAGAAACCGTTGGCACCGAACACCACTGGCAAAGAAACATACGAGCAAAATCTAAAATCTTCCACCTTGTCCAACACCTAGAGCAAGTCATACGAAGTAAACTTCTTGTAGAACCTTCTACAACACACAGGAATTACCATAGCTGGAAATGCCAAACCTCCCAAATCAACTGCAACTTGCTCCGACGTAGCTGGTTCTAGAACATAACCTGGAAAATGCTCCCACAAAAAGGCTTGAAGAAATCCAATGAAAATATAGGTCTCCAAAATACAATCCCTCGCTCCGCAAACTTCCAACTGGTGAAGTGATTCCAACTGAACGTGTGAATAACCCAAGAAGAGTGGAGCTAACGAAAACAAAATTTCTTGAGCTATCTTTATCACCTAAGGAAAATATCGAATCATAATTGTGTCTTCTAGAGCCTTTGACAATCAATATCTACTCAGGAAAAATGCCACACAAGCTGTTGTTTAGCACCTCTAACTCGCACATTTTCTGATAGGTTCTTAAAAGTCTCGTTCTCCAAAATATGTTGCTTGCATAGGTGGTTTTATTAAAAGCTTTTCTTCTAATAGATATCCCTTCACCTTCTCTTAAAAGAGGTGCTTACATCATCTATTGCGAAGTGATAGTTAACAAAGTAATCATTACATTTTTTATAAAAAAAAAAAAAGAGAAAAGAAAAAAGAGAAGAAACTACCCAATCTTGCACACTTAGGAAAAATTGTATCCCAAAAAACACATCAGTTTATTCCCCTCTATTAAATCCCCAAATATTTTCAAAATGAAGGAGTAGTAGATCTTTTAATGGGCAGTTGTGTTGCAAGTTTATTTTGAAATATTGAAAAATATTTTTAGCTTCTTTTTTTTTTTTATATAAGTGCATATGTAACCATGCATAATATAAAGATGGTGAGTATGTAATGTTTGAATTTCCTTGTTTTTAGCGCAAATGCCTACCACCATGGCAATAGAGGTGCCAGCTTCCCTTTGGGGTTGTACATCCATAGAAGTTTTGGCAAGTTAAATTATGTAGCGACTTTGTCAAAGAAGTCCCAATGGCCTCCAAAGGCAATAACTAACAAATTTTCTCCCAAACCTTGCGTATCAAAAGAAGTATTATCTATTTTGTCTTGGAAAGTTCATAAAGCATAGAATAAGCCACTAGTGTTATGGAAACAAACTGCAAATCACTACCAGACATCTCCAAGAGACGCATGTAACCCGAGCTGCTATGATTGGTCGCATGGACTATCTTGCTTCGTTACATAGCCCCCATGACCAACAGGGCTAATGTTGGTGGCTAATTTTATACCAGGCCCAAGCCCAACATCCTCGTACTACGGCATCGACAGGCTCGCTTCATGGGCCCAAGCCATGCTTAGGGAACTATCATGGTTCACGGTTTGGTCAGCCATGAGTAGTCAAATGGGCCTGTTTGTTTTGGCTGGATTCAATTTTTAGTCCAGCTAGGAGGGATTTTGAAATTAATTAAACTAAAATAAATAGATGATGGAGGAAAAAGCCTTCCCTTTTGCCTTTTAAAATAGCCAAAAAACTCTATTTTTGCCTTAACATAGCCTAAGGAATGAAAACCTAAGTCCTAAAACCATTTTTGTAGTGAGAATCTACGAAAAACTCAACAACAAAGTACCAAATATACCATTGGAGCACCCAACATGCCTCCGGAGTGTCCAATATACCTCTAGAGGCATGCCTCCAAAGGGGTCCCATCTACATTGAGATAATCTTCATCCAAGTCAAAAATCCACCATCTAAGGCTTCACGTATGTCGCCGTCACCGATTCCTATTCGAAATTTGAAGAGCTTTATGACGATGTGCCAAAAATTTCAAACATCGAAAATAAAGAGACCAGATACTAGATGGGGAAGCATGCTTGTTAGCCCTTGGAAATAGAGAGTCAGATTAGACAAACCACCTAGGAGCATTAAGCCTAGAAAAGCTCCAATGCAACCTTAAATGTATGCTGTCATTGGCCAAATATTCAGCATGCTTGTTGGAGCATTTAGACACTAGATCTGGAGCAAGTTGGTCACTTTCACTATAAATATCCATCTTCCCCTTCCTTCAACACAAGATAATCAGAGGGACTTAAACCTTTTTCCTTACACCATATTCAAAAATCAACATCCTATTCCTAGTTTGCATTCTTCATATTTGGAAGATTTTTTGAAAATTTTTTGGAAAACTAGTAATCTCCATCTCGTCACTCATCCTATCTTCTCCAAACCTTATGAAATCACCATAAGAACACTTAAAAGTCTTGTAGAAGTTCATCACCCATCTTAAGAATTTATGAAATTCAAACCTTTTCTTTGACAGTCCAAACTTAACGACAAAGGCAACTCGAGTTTGCCTCTGGAGCACATTTTTCTAAAAAATTCAAAGAACTCTAAAACTTCATGTATCAGCTGTATAACACATGAAAGTAGCCCGGATCCAACAGCAAAGGTAGCTTTACCGCTATCTTTCGAAACCATTCCTTCATCAATCATTGGCTACTCCTTCCATTATTGTCGCTTACGCTAGTTCCTCCATTTGTTATAGTCTTGTATTTTTCTTGTTTTGTAGGTATTTTTAGTTGTTCAACAATGTAGGGAGTCTTAGAAGCTGCCTTCTTTGGTCCAACCTAGGACTTAACTATCTCCAACAACTATTGGAGGCCCTATCGAAGTCATTTCATGTGGACTAATTCCTTGCTCATGCCACGTCATCATCAACTAAGGCATTGGAGATTAACGCTTGTACTACCCCGCAAATCTACCAAACCCTAACACAATGTCCAACAAGGTCAGATTTATTCTCTCAGTCATACCATTCTACTAGAGACTACAGGCGTAGTCATATAGGATAAAATCTCATTCTCTACTAAGTGTCCTAAGAACTTATTGAAGATGTCTTCTTTGCTTCAATCGAATCAAAGTGTCATGTGGTTCTTCAATTAAACACATTTAAATAACCAGAAGTTCACACTTACCTACTTTAGTAAGGAATTCCTCGTAATTCTTCTTTATATGTTAGACCTTCCCATAGTAGAAGCATTTAAGTTTCTTTGGGTTTCTCTTCTTCTTCTTCTTCTTCTTCTTCTTCTTCTTCTTTCCCTTTGTTAGCAGAATAAAAGACTTCCCATTCTTGTCACTTCTTTCCATTCCCTAAGTTGGGATTATAAGCATATGCAACCACTATGTTAGCCTCTTCAACGGTTAGGGCATCTTTGATTAGGTCTTCTAGTCCTATAACTACTTCATCAACTCTCAAGGTAATATCTTACCTAGTGCTCAGGTTGTACAAGACTTTAAATGAGATAAACTTCTTGGAAAAAGTCTCAAAAACCATAGTTATCTATGACTCAACATCAATGTCTGCTCCCTGAGTTTGAGCCTTAGCAAGGTAACCCTTAACCGATATCATGTGCTGTTTCACAAATGTTCTAGTTTCTATCTACAGCTAAGAAGTTTCAAAGAGCTCCTTATCGCTTCATTAAGGTTTGGCCTCAAACATGTATTCAAGATTGCCCATGATTTGCAAGCTGTTTCATGATCTTTAGGTTGGGCATAGAGCACATAGTTCACGTTAGTCATAACATAGCAACGAGCTCGATTGTCAACATCCTTCCAGCAGTCAAACGCTTGGATTTGCTCATTAGTGGACTTGTTGGAGACACGAAAACACAAAAAGTAGTTAGGATGAATTTTAGTTTCTAAAAGAATAGGACAATGTTCTTTCTTTTCAATCATTATAGTTCTTGCCATTAAGTGTGTTTTATCAACTATCGAAGATAATGCATTTTTAGGCATTTGGATTCTACTATAAACATTCATGTACCAAATACAAGCAAACATGTAATAATAGTTTAGTAAGATAACAATGATAAAAGCAATCCAATATGTGTTTATGTATCAAAAGCTTTAAAAAATATATCACAACCTTACAACAATAACTTAGAATTCAACAAGCTGCCTGAAGGAGACTTGCCAAATTCAATTAGAAACACAGATCTTATTCAAAAGTATATACCATCTATCACTCGTCTTGGTCTAGCATATATTAATAATCGTTTAGCTTAGCCATTATTTTTATTAACAAGGATCCTAAAGAAAATTAATAACAAAATTAATCTTGAGTGTTTAACCATCATTTAAAGTACTTGATACATGGTTCATAATCGCCACCTGGGGTGAACAACTATACAAAATGCTCAAATAAATTATTCTCTAGTAAATCCTACCTAGAACATGATGTATTCCTTCATCATGTGTTACGCATAGACTAACAATGGAGACCTAAGGTCCCCTCTTTGAAAACCTTCTCCTACTCAATATTTTAATGAATGGCGCTCTTTATTTTACATGACACATTCTCAACATCAATGGCAAAATAAATTATAAAGCAAATAAACAATGCAATATATAAAGCTACAAGGAATATAATAATTAACCATAATATTATGGTTCCATCTTAGAAAAAGGAAAATAAAGATTACAAAACTAAATCGATATATATATTGATTCTTCATCTTCTGTGTTCATGCCACATTCTTATTCAAGTGGCATTTGTCTTCAATTTTGATATTATAAATTCAAAATTTATTTTCTAGTTATCATAAAATTTTCGCGTTTTCTCATAATTGTCTCAAAAAATAAAACAAAAATAATCGTAAAAATTACTTTAGAAGTCGCAGAACTTCTGCTTCATGCATATTTTTGGAGAAAGATTGTAGTTGATAAGTATTACGGGCCAGGTGCTATGCCTACTACTCATGTTACTATATGGGTTCATTCCATCCATCGACAAAGTGAAATGCATATTTCTTGGATCTGCACTAAACTAAAATGATTGGCTTCAAATGTCTTCCACTGTGGTGAATCTGTCAGAGGTCTAAACATACCATCGTCGACCCATTTGTCATAATGCCATGTCAAATTCTTGGCATGTTCTATGTTTCCAATTAAATGCCCAAACGTGGTCCCGATGAAATGTACCATAACACCTTCATCGATACTCCATTCTTACCGTCTTTGTCTCCTTTCCTTTTTTTCCACCTTGGCTCTTTACAAACCAGGCAATAATTTTCATCCTCATTCTCATTCCCAAAAAGAACACAATCATTTTCACAAGCATAAATTTTTTTATACTCCATTCCCAAAGTGCTCAAAGTCTTCTTAGTCTCATACATACTACTTGGTAATTTATTATCCTCTTGTTGAAGCCTTCTTGAAAATTCCAAAAGATTTGTGAAACTAGAATTTGACCACCCACCTAACGCTTTCAAATTCTATAATCCAACGAAAGTGAACAAGTTGGTGAAATTGGTACACCCCTCATATACGGGCGTCTCAACAGCATTTATTATTGTCTCAAATAAGCCCGGATAGTGTAAAAAGTGTTCTTCCAAATCATTGACCATATCAACCATATTGACGTGATCATCCCTATTATCTTCCACAATGGCTTCTTTTTCTTTACTTACTAAAGTTGGATTGAACTTAAACTCACTATGAAAATGCCACATTTGGTAATCCCATTTTGAAATAAATGTCCTCTAACAATTGAAATTAAATGAGATCTATGGATTCCACATTGAACACAAAGACATGAATTTTATTACTATGGGCATGAGTTTTGGCAAAATCCAAGAACTTTTTTATACCATTCATATATTCTTTAGACAGTTGAAAATCCCACATCCATTTCTTATCCATTTCACAAGTCCTAAATCGAAAAATTTATAATGCAATTCAATTAAAAACAATTTCACAAATTAATTAACCTATCATATATAAATCATACCATAAATCCACAAATTTCACAATTTATTCATACCCATTAATTTCAATATAGCCAATCATACTCAAATATTTATTTTACACATGCCCATCATATTCAAATAATAAATCATATTTATAAAACAAATTAATCATATCCATATCCAAATAACTAATCATATCCACAAAACAATAAACTTTGATCAATAATACTAATTGATCCATAAATTAATCATACCCAATATATCTCAAACACTTATCATGATTATAAATTCACAACCAAAAAGCTAATCAACAAAATCAAAACCTATTTATAAATATACCTAATAAAATACTTACAATTAGGAAGGAGATTAAGGAGGATGGAGGCAGAGAAAGATGGTGACTGCAGTTTCAGGAGATTCTAAATGTGTTTTTAAGAGTTGTGTTTATGATTCTTATCTAATTATCGAGCTAGAATAAAGATGTTAATGCACTTTCCACAACCGTTTTTCCTAAAAATTGTCGTGAAAAGATTAACATTCCATGACAGTTTTTTAGAAAAGCTGTCGTGAAAAGTCTAATCTACCACAATGGATTTTCCTAAAAATCATTGTAAAAGACATCCCCTCCTACCACGACAGTTTTCATCTTCTCGGGCAAACTCCCTGCATTTTTTCTCCCTTACCATGACGGTTTATAAATAAGGGTAGTATAATCTCAAATTTCTAGTAGTGATGTAAATTACAAAACTCCAATAAGTGATTCATCTATGACATATCTGATGTGCAACATCTTCATAGGATATCCATAATCAGCTTAAAGATAAATTTATAAATTTTGTTTTACCTTTCCAATTATATTTATCTTATATTCCATTATCTCACCATTACAATGCTTACTATTCATAACTAATACAAATAGTAAACCATTTTGGTTACACAAATATATCCAAATAGTTGAGCACTCTTGTTTTTTTAATTTCAAGATAATACCTACAAGAAGATATCATTAACTCTTAAAAGAGTTATAGATTCCATATCTATGAATGACAAGTCTATGTTAATCAAAAGTTATGTCTCAAACATACCAGTATATATACCATTATTTAATTTATGATGTCACCCTTTGATACATTAAAAGATAGACGTCAATAATATTGGATATACTAATTCATTTAAGGATTAAGACGTAACATACATAATTGTCTTAAGAAAATTGATTTATTCAAATGAAATTTTAACCAAATCAATTCATCTTTAGTACCGATCCATTATATCATCATGAATGACAATGTACCAAATGTCTCTACTTATAGAGTCCCACTTCAATGATTAAGAGAAGTCATCTCTCGTCAAAGATATAAATAACATAACAATTTTAACATAAATATAGTGCCCAATTTTATTCCCTCGATTGCAAGCCTTTTATATTTAGACTATTAACTTAAGATTCATGTATTTCATATAATTTGTCCATCATATATACGATCTTAAAGGTTTAGAACAAATGTTTTAGACTTTTATTTGGTTATCATATATTCAATACAAATGAACATAAAGAGGACAATCTTGGTATATGAATAAATAATAAAATCTTTATTGATCAAATGTCTCAAAAATAGTAGCATTGTTTAATACTTAGGGCACTAAGTATAATAGAGGTAGGATATTGTTGCATTAGTAGAGTTGGGTGTTGTGGTCATGATGATGAAATGTATTTTTGAGGAATGCTAGTTGCATCAAATAGAGCAAATCGTCTACGAATGTTGTTTCTGTATCAAGCCTAGTCCTCAGTTCTTATACTTCAACATTTTCAGTTTATATGCCACCAGAATTTAAAGATCCTTTCAGTACTCTCCCCTTCCCTTTGATGTATCCAACGTTGATGCTTGCGAACTTTTAAACAATCTCCTCTTTAGATAGAGGACATCATTGATTTGACTCCTCATCAGAGGACGAGTTGGATTACACCTCATAAAGTGCCACCGTACTATTCTAAAAAAAAGTATTATAGTTAGAAAACAAATACATAAATCTTGTTTTGATTACGAAATCACAAAATAATTAATTAAACTTAATAGTTCGCATGCTTTATCTTTGCCTAGTGGTCATGCCATTGGCCTGTTCCTTTATTAGAGTACGTGGATTGATGAAATGCTATGTTACCTGGAAACTCATTAGTAGCAGGATCAACCTATAGCAATATTTTAAAGTTATAGTAACAAAATGAAGGAAAAAGATGAATATGAGCAAGCGAAAATAAAATCAAACAAACTCACAAGATGGGCAAAGTATGATTTTGACCACGCTTGCTATCTTAGTTATTTCTTGCTTTACAATTTCTTGAATTTATCTTTGATATATTCTAAAAAGAGAACAAATGATTAAGTAAAAAAGAATATTGTTGTTTAAAAAAATGAGTAAATAACAATGGAAGTTTTGTAACCTACTATTTGTTTTTCACTACTCTAATGGTCTCAAAGCCATCCGAATATCATGATTAGTAACATCTTTAGGAGGCAAATTCTTCACGATCTCTAGATTGAGTTCTTCGCCGATATCCTTAATGTAACCATGCAATGTACTAGACCGTCAATCTCTGTGCAGATGTGCCATGTATGAATCCATTGACTTTTTGATGACTCCTATCATTTCAAAATGATGTCTCTTCTACACGACATATGAGTTGAAATCAATATTGTATAAATAATTTAAATTTTTTTAGTGGAAAAGCAGATAAACCTACTCAGCAACATTCCTTGTCTTTCACTTCCTCTTCAAGCTTATAAAATGTCTTTTCACACCAAAGTGGTAGATAGGTTTAAGTAAGTTATCCTAAATCACGAGACCAACCACCATGATTCTTACAATTTGGCAGCTAGGTGTTGCCATTAAATGAGATGCTTAGCTTGCCGCCTTATGCTTCCCTGCGTCTTTTCTCTGTTGCCTGCCATGTGTACTTACACTTCTCTTTTCTATTTCTATTATTATTATTATTATTATCTTCTTCTTCATCATCATCGTCATCATCATTCTTATCATTGTTATCATTTTGGTTTCCTCCTTATGAAGATGACAAAATGCACAATCTATTTTAAGGAAAAAAAAATTATGATATACACATTCAATCCACTGTTATTACACCTAAAGATATTGTTTACAAAAAAAGTTAAAAAAGTGCATATTCATTATAAAAAATGTTCATAATTTATTTAGTGTCTTCATCTAAAAATTCAAGAGGATCATTTTCCATCATAATCACTTTAATCATCTTCCTACACTGCGTTATCAACGTACTCTTCTGAAGTTTTATGTATTACATCATCCAGTAATACATGAATACATCAACTTAAGGTGCTCTAGCCACACTACCTGCATTAGCAATGCAGATATCTGGATCTACATCCTCATGGATTCATGGTGGACCTATAGTGCATCCATCTCAGGCTCCATAAAAATAAAGTGTCGATCTGAAGAATCACCTTCAATGTCATCATCCTCAACATTCTCCTTTGTTAGAATGTTCTACAGATGCCTGTGACTAAATGTTTGAACAACGTGCCATAGTGCATGTGCTTCAGTGAATTTGTCATGTAAAAGACTTGGCAAGTTTTGGATGCAAATATCGTCTTTGTACCACTCTTTGTCATGATATAAAGTTGTTATTTTCTTCTTATGCACCTCTAAAGCGGCATGTTATACAAAAATGACAATAACAAGCCACGTGCTATAGGCCTTACTCATGTTCCCAAAAGGATTAAACTCATCCGATGCTAAACCTAATCTTACATTTCTGGGGTCATTAGCAAAATCAGGATACATCTTGTCAAAGTTCTTCCATTCCTATGCTTCTACTAGACAACCACTGTAGATAAGGCTTCAACCAATGGTGGTGCAATACCTTATGAGGAATCTTTTTTTTTTTCTTTAGTGTTTTTATCGATCCAACCACTCATGTTACAAACCGGACAATTATCTAGCTTCTCGTTCTTCTTCCCATACAAAGCACAGTCATATTTGCAAGTATAGATAGGCTCATACCCCAAACCCAAAGTACTTAAGTATGATTTTTTTGCGTAATCCAAGCTTGGTAATTTTGTTCCTTCTAGAAAGGCCCAATTCAACAATTTAAGCAACATGCTCTAGCATTTTATTATGACATTTGCGTATGAAAAAATGTCAATGCTGAAATTTTTCACAGTCCGGATATAAATGTTTATTCATGTCTTCAAATGGTTACACAAACTTTCCAGCATTAGTTGATCCCTTTGGAGCTTCTGCGATAAGTCCATCGGATCTGCAACTTCATTGCTTTCCAACTGAACAAAACTAGACTCGGTAATAACGTGCAACATATTGTGACAATCACCATTCGGATCAGCATCATTCACAACCTCTTCATTTCTGGGGGCATGAGAAATTTCATCATGCAAACCCAAGTCTCTATTTTATACACTTCTTGAATCTCCTTATCTATCAAATGAGCCTGAACTGTTCTCATTGTCCTCTAATATACATTACCACAGTCATGGCATGGCATCTAATATTTTCCAATGGATTAGTATAATCTTAGCTCTCTAGATAAAATCCCAAACTCTAGCTATGTGCTCGTGACACAATCAAGTAGACAATAATGTATAACTCTTATCTGTTGACATCTCTAACAAATTGAAACAACATGATAGAAACTATGTGAGAATATATACACATGTAAATAAATCTAATATCCACAATTACTCTATTTCTGAAAGGTAAGACCATACCACATTCAGAATTGAAAATTGCGCGTTGTGTTTTCTAATCCCAACTGCTCTCTTTTGTAGAAATTTCAGCAGCATTTCCATTTAGTTCTTCAAAATGTGCTAATTTTTTACACTACGAGAACAAGGGAAAAATGCTAAAACTTCTACTATAGAAAACAATAAATGGATAATGACAATTCTAAACTGTGACAGTGACAATTCAGGTTGTTGTGAGCCACTCACGAATCCCAAAATGGGTCGAAGGACAAGATTGTCAATGTATGCTGAAATAAAAAAAATAAATGAAGTTACAAATAGTGCACACACACATAATTTTTAATTGTTTTTGATGAATTAAAGTCATAGGTCGTACGCATGTATAAATTGTGAGTGTTTACTTATTAGGGATCTTATGTTCACGTCCGAATTTAACATTACTTGCAATTTTACGAAGCGTTATGCAATTTTATCAAAACATTTTACACCTTCCTTTAGTCTTTTTTATTCTAATATTTATTTTAATCAATAAATTATACATTTTTAAATTTCTTTTTCTTATTTTTAAATTTCTTTAGAAATTCTTATTTTTTATGTAAGCTATAATACGGATCTTACATTTTTTAAAACATTTATTAAGAATGCATCATTTTAAATAATAATTGCTAATTAATTATAATATAATTACTCAAAGTAATTACTATTTAGTTTCTTTCATAAATTCAATATTTTCTATTTTTATGCATTTATCACTTGGTATAAAATTACAATTTATTGTTTAATTATTTTTAGAATTAATTTTCGGTTCTTATAAAATATTTATTCTTTGTGATTCTAATTAATACAAAACTCTAAATGTTTTGTTAAAAACATTTTGTCTACTCTAAAAATTAAACCACACATATATATATATATATATAAAAACCACCACATTATATATAAAAAATAAAGTTATCAAATAAAAATATCACCATACTCTTCTTTCTCACATCACATATACATAATAAAATCATAAATCATCTTCCAACACTAAAAATAAAAATTCTAAATTGAATAAAATTTCAAATTTTCTATGTTTTGAATAAACACTACTACAAAAATCATTTTTAACCATGGTTTAAAACCATTGTTAAAGCATTTTTCACAACGGTTTTTATACCGACATCAAAGCTAGTATGATTAAAAATCGATATGTTTAACAACAGTTAGAAACCATTGTTAAAGATGATATAAAACAACGGTTAAGCGCCGATTATTGATGATGATTAACGACAACGGTAAAAAACCATAGTTAAATATTATTAAAGACAGTCAAAAACCATTGTTAAATATGTTTAAAGACGGTTAAAAACCAACCGTTGTTAAAAACAATCAAAAACACATGTTAAAAAATAAAAAAAAATGGTCAATTTTCTCCATTGTTAAATAGTTTACCCCAATTCTTGTTATTATAAAAAAATAAATAAAAATAAAACTAATATTATTTATATATGAGATGTAGAAGATGAAGTTATTATAAAAATAATAATAATAATAATCTTCGTACATATCCATTACATCCAAATAACAAATAGTAGTTACCAAGTCCAAAGCACGTATAAAATACACAACAACCAAATCCAAAGTATGTATCTGTTAGAGTATGGTGACTCGAATTCAGTTTAGCCTAACCCGAAAAGCTCGCTGTATGACAAATTGTGGTGAAAAACAAAAGTAGGATTTTTTATGAGATCTTTGGTGGTAGCAGAGGGATCGGGCCGAGCCCACCACTGATCTCTCCGAGAGTGCAGGGGCAGAGCCCCGTGGTACGGACCTGTATTGTTGGGCCGTTTAGTGTATGTTTTTGAGCTCTTAGGATTTTGGCTATACCTATATATATGATTTATTGCGTTAGGGCTTAATGATTAGTGAATTTTGAGCCTCCCTAGCCTCCACTGTAATCTTTACGAGTTTAGTGATTTTCTTCCCCTCTGCCTGTGGTTTTTTTCCTGTTTTGGCTTTCCATGTAAATTCTGTGTGTTTTTGTTCTTTGTTTCTATCGTATTAATTTCGCAACAGTATCCAATATCAACTATTGCTGGAAGAGATTGGCAAGAACATAGCCATCCACTTGCCCTGAACCTTATATAGAAATTAGAAAAAGGAGTTATTGATGAAAACACGTTTGCTAAACTATCATCAACCATAAGTTAATCATATCGAAGATATAAGGTAAGTGTCTATACGCATATGTTAGTGCCTGCTCATGTGCAGTATCTGTTAGTGCCATAAAATTGTTGATTAAAGTGCTATTGACAGTCAAAGTTTGAGAGAATGTAGTGATTAATTAGAAATTCAACAACAGCATAACTAAACATTGGAAATATTCCACAACCAACTAAGACGCCGGCAAATTTTAGCATGCTAAAAAGAAAAGAATAAAGGCTCACTCAATTCAAAACGAATTTCCTAATGATTTTAAACCCCTTTCCCAACATATAAATTCTACATGAAAACCAGAACTGCTAATATATAGCCGCTAACCTTGTTGAAGATATGGAATCATTTTGTTGAGAAGCAACAGTCTAGCAAAACCAACAGAATCATTAAGCACCTGAAAAGTTGTGACGCAGTGTAAGATTTTAACATAAGTGACTAACTAGAAGCAGCAGTTAATTCATAACCAATTTTAAGTTCTAATTGATAGGTATGTTTATCAGATTCTAGAACACAGGAGGACAAAGGGCCTAACATAATTGAGCTACCTTCAACAAACCCAAACGAAAATATGGCCATCCATATGCATGACAGATTGCCATAAACAGGGATGGCTTAGAACAATCATTAGTGCATTGTGATTGCCAAGACCTCAACATACTGGAAACCACATCAGCAGGAAGCTGGAGCAAATCTTCAAAGTCGAGCTGCTTTATCACGCCATGATTTATTACAGATACGATACAAATCAGTACCTATTAAGACATAGAAAATAAAACAACATTACTAAAGCACCAAGCAGAAGCAAACAGTTTTTGTTAAAAAAAAAAACGTTTTTAATGAACCAGTAAGATTGTGTCATGGCAAAACTTTGTAGCAGGAAGCGGATAAACTTCCTTTTATGTACTGAAACTATAAACTCAAGAAACCTCATCAACCAACAGATGGCTGGAAGAGAATTATTCGGTACCTTAAATGGTTACAATCTTGTTAAACTCCTTGAACAACCATTCATAGCCTTGTCTCACCTTCTTCAACAAGAACTTGGTTACAATCTTGTTTGCATCGATAAAGTTATATCTAAGCCAAATCTGTGTTCAATATAAAGGCAACCATGTCAACCCCAGTTAGCTGTTGCACTTAATAGGCCATAGTTATCGATCAAGCATCAACGCTAAGTCAGAATTGTTAGGAATAGCAATTTAGACATAAAGACCAAGCATCGATTTCATTAGCATTTTCTCCAAGCTCACGCCAACATCTTGTGACAGCATGACTGATGGTATTTGTATAACCAGATCGGTTTCGGACAGATCGCAGACCATATTGTAAAGTTTTGCAAGAGAAAAGGAATCACGGTGATATGGAACAAACAAATCGCGAGTGAATACTCAGAACAAATAACATATTTGTTTTAATGGGTTGAGATGTTCAAGAAAATCTGTAGACTCAACAGAAATACCTTTTTCTTCGGCTTACTGCAACAATCACGAGGATCCGAAAGATGAAGGAGTTTGGTTTTCATTCTTTTCCTTTGACACAATTGTGGTGCCAAATCTACCACCAACACCAAATTAAAATCAGTTCTCAAGAAAAATCACACTGAACACTGTGGACAAGGAAAAGAAAACCTAAAAATCAGTTCTCAAGAAGTAAAAAGAGAAAAAAAATGACCTAAAAATAGTTTTTAGCAAGGGAAAAAAGAACTAAAATCGGTCTAAGCAAAGAGACAATACTTCAACCTTAATACGGAACATTTGGAGAAGTCACCACGTATGCAGACCAAACAAAAACTTAAACATGGAAGACAAAAAAAACACTATAAATTAAGAAAAAAAAACCCTAATTCTCAACAAGTAAAAAAATAAACCTAAAAACAATTTTCAACAAGAAAAGGAAAACCAAAAATCTGTTTTAGCAAAGTTCAAAAAAATAGGGATATAGACGCAAATGGCTTTTTTAAAAGTACTTTTAAAATAAATGATTATAAGTTTTTAAAATTAGACAGATGACATTTTTCATTGATAAACTCTAATAAACTCGATAGTTATTAGTGATAAACTCGAGGAACACCGATCCCAATCTCCCAAAAAAAAATATATATATATTGTTAGGTGAACCAATAGCAAGTGGGGGTCGAGTGTTGGGCAGCTGCTATGCAAACCACACGAGTAACAGAAAAAGAAACAAAAGCAAGGGGTGGAGGGTCGAGCAACTATAGTGGTGGCAAGTGGCAGGTGATGGGCACGGCTAGGAGAAGCTAAGGCGTGGCTGGGTGGCAGAGGCGGAGTTGCGAGGCGGAGAGCAACTTTGAGAAAAAGAGTGGAGCAGGACTTTGAGAGTTGCAAGGGGTTAATCGTTTACAGAGAAAATGGGCTTTCAGATCATCGAAGGAAAATAGCGTAGGAAAATAAATACAAAAAAGGCATAATTTTTTTCAAAGTTTTTTAAAGACGATTCAATAATAGACCGATGTCAGAAATCATTTTTGACATTGTGCAAATGAATAACAGTTGTCAAAAATATATAAATGACAATGCATTATTAAAAACCGACTACAAAAATATGAAAATTCAAAGCGCACATCCTCCCTCTTCTTAAGCGCATTATTTTTCTTATATTTATTTGACAACAGTTTTCAAAAGGCATTGTTGTTAAAAAAAACTGCCTACCGCTTCTAAAATACTTTTCGTAAGTGAAAATTCGTTGTTGGACCACTGTTATTAAATAAAATTCCAAATTTGTTATTGTTTTGTTATTTGTTCTTCGCATTTTGACCTCCATGACTAAAATATTTGCAACGAAACATGAACTTTAAGGTATTAAGATTGTAGGATGCAATTCGTCGATCCCTAGTTTCCATTAAGTGCTTATCATTCTTCCAAAATGTTAACATAAAATATAAACATATATAGTAAATAGAAAATAATTATTTAGCCCAAGCATGACACCTGTTTTGGCTCATCAATTCGACCCAGATGTCGATGTTGGTTTGTAGTATCAACATGACATTGGTCTTAACCCAGTGCCAATCCTGGCGTTGCTCCAATGCCAGTCTTGGCTCAACTCCAATGCCAGTCCTGGCTCATTAGCTTGACTCAATATGGATCATGGCCTCTTAACATGATCCTAAAAAGGGTTTTGGCATATTGTTCTGATCCCAACACATTAGTTGGATTTTGACACAAGCAATGGCGGAGCCACTTATAATTGATTGGTGGCATTTTAATTATTGATTTTTTCCCTGAATATTTTTAGTGAAATTTAATTGTGCCCTTATTTTACACGAAAAATTATAATTGTCTTCACTATAAAATTAAAAGACATCGTTGTGGCCCCATGTTTTTTGAAAATCATGATTTGTGCTCCGCTTAACAATCAAAACATGTAGTTATATCTGTATGAAATAAAAATTATGAATAATTTTTTACATAGTAACCCTACTAACAAAAAGAATTAGCTCCATTGCTCGACGCAGGTTCCAACTTGTCAACCTAGAAGTTTTTATGCCCACTCCAACAAATTTATATCATGAATTGACTTCCATCACAAGCCCAAAAACTATTACATTGTATGGCACACACATCAATCAAGAAAAGAGTAAAGTGTCATTCTTACCCTTAAAACCATTGCTAGACTTTTCACATCTTCTTTCTCTCTTTCTCATTTCCATTATGCATGCTCCCCGACCCCCACCCCCACCCCCCCCGCCTCGTCTCTTCTCTTCTTCACTTTGCACATATTGCCACCACTACAACATTGGCCATACCTTTGCTATTGAAGTTTAGGCAAGATTAGGGCAATGCTGACACCATTGTCGTTGTGCTTGCCATCTCTGGCATTCTCTTGACGAGCTTGCAGTGCCGTTGAGATGGAGCCATGGAAATCTATTGTGTCAAGATGAAGATCGCTGGTAATCTGCAAATGATCCACACACCTCAATGGCCACACAAAGATCGCCACCAACATTATTGTTACTGTGCATGTTGACTTCGACCTTCTCTTGACAAACTTGCAACACCGTTGAGAAAGAGCCATGGAGAGCTCACACGTTGATATGAAGATCACCGACAATCTGTATCATCGACACACCTCAATGGCTGCATGAAGTTTGCCAGTGACATCTCTTCCATGTGTGGGGAGATCTGTAGATCTTCCCTCCCCATGGTGGTTGCATGGAGACATCGGAAAGCTCTCTCCTATGTCATAGAGCAGGGGCTTTTTTTTTTTTTGTAATTTTTTGGTTGTGGATTTGTGGAGTTTGTGAGTAATTTATTGCTTCTATATGCATCATTTTTATGGTTTTGGTGATTTTTTTGAAATTTTGAACAATTTTTATAATTTTTTTTGTATTTTTTGAGTATTTCATTGGTTGTCACAACCTTAAAATGGCGGTTTTTGAGTGGATAACAACCATATAAATATTAAAGTAAATGGTGGTTTTCGGCATATACCAGCCAATAACTACGTAGATTCCAAATACTGATCAATAACTAGGATACATATTAGCCGCTAACTATGGTGTATATCGGCCGGCAACTATGACAGATATCTATTGGTAATCATGGTGGATGCCTCATGCCTTTGAAGGTAAAGTTGGTATCATTAAATATAGTGTGATAATGTGGTATTTTATAGTGATTATTTTTTTAGTGACATAGATCAATCCAAATTTTATTTTGAGAAAATTACATGTTATGTACTTTCAAAAAACATGTTTATTTATATCACACTTAAAAAAGTTATGTCGCACTATTGTTCATAATATTTATTTAAGTTATGTCACACTTAAACATTTGTGACATTTATGAAAAATAAGTTTCAAAAGATAAATTTATAAAAATTCTCCTTTTATTTTTGTGGCATATATGTAAAGAACCCTTCAGTCTAACCCATTATTGAATTTGACCCATCAAACCAACCACAACTCTAATCTCTTTAGTCTGATGTTTATGTGTTACGTGTTATTTTCTTCTATTCTGAAGTTTATGGGTTAGGTGTTATTTTCTTCTATTGAACTTATTTCTTCTATTGTAACAATATATTAGACACTTTAATTTATACTCGTTTTTCCTTTTTTACAAAAAAAAAAATAGAGAAAAAAAAAAAAACCCAACGAACCAAGACGGTGAGACATTTTTAGCTGTTGGTATGAAAGGGCTACCTCTACTTTCAACTTCCGATTGGTTAAAGCTCGCATAATTAGTCAAACGGGTAAACTGATGTGTGCCAATCCGCATGGCCTGATAATGCTGGGGGCATATTTACACTCACTTGTTTCAATATTCGACTATGAACGCCATTTGTTGGTGCACGGTGGACGACCAACTACACGCTTTCTTGGTCAAAATTAGTTTATTAATTATTTGTTTTCTCTCTTCCTGGTTCAACAGTTCTACATTAGAATCTTCGGAGCCCCCATGGAAGAATTAATTTATCTACATATTTTATAGGGACGAATTTGTTTGCAGAATTGTAAATCTACACTCTGAAAGCATAGCTGGCAATTTGCAGGAAAAAGCAACATTATGGATTAAAAAATTATGCAATTGCACGTGCATCTAAATCCTAATTGTCCTTAGACCCTTTTTATGTATGTGGTGGTTCATTCCTTCGTTCCTTAACTCAGTTCTTTTCTTTTTATTTTGTGAAAACCTTCATTTATCTCCATGCTTATATGATTATTATTATTCTTTTCAGTAAAATAAGAACAGGTGATCATTACTTTGGTTTTAGAGTTGTAATGCGAGTTTGTAATTGGTAAATAGTTTATAATGATAATCACTTGTTGTTATGCCAATATTAAATAATCAAATCTATAATATTTTTATTAGTACGAGAGATGAATATTCATTTTTGGGTCAAAATAATAAACATCCTTAACTCTGTCTTATTGTTTTTTTTTTTTTAAATAAATCCATTTCATGTTCACATTTTCCATTTGCGTGCTCTTAGTGGGTATCAAGTTGGAAAGAGAAAATGTTGTTAAAAAAAAAAAACTTATTTAAGATACAAAAAAGAAAAAATCATGATCGACACCTCATTTTCTCCTACCAGTAGATCAAGTTTTTTTTTTCAATGAATTTTAATCATCTGATTTATGAGTAGGAGCACTTTTATATCTCACATACATTTTGAACTCAAAAGGTCATGAACTTTTTTCTTTCTTTAGAAATAGCACTTGAGTTAAAAATTTCAACAATTTAGTCACTATAGAAAAAAAAATGTCAAAGTTAGTCTCTTTGTTTAATAGATAGATGAAAAATGTTTAATACGCAAAGTTGTATCAAATTTAATTTGTCTCTCCATTAAATAATAGATGAAAAAATTAATATAAGAAGTTGTATAAATTTTAGTCTATAAATTAAAAAAATGGTTAGGATAGCCCCCACTCTTTTTTTTTAACATTTTTTTCTTGTTTTAATAAAAAAGTTATTTTCTGAAAAAAATGCACTAGCTAAACTTTTCTTTTTGTTTTCTATTTTTTTTAAAAAAATTCTTCTTTTTTATTTTAGATTCAAGATTTTTTTATTTTTTAAAGTTTAGTTAATTTAGTATAAATCCTGAAATTTAATGCTTTTCATTTATGAATTTACATTAACACAACCTTTTAGTTTAAGGAGTAAATTTAGTATAATTTTAATATATAAACTATTTATAAGGAGACAAAAGATTTAGAAATGATTTTATGAATGGTTACTGAATTTTTCCTCTCTTCATAGTTAGTCTATATGGTTATTTTTGTCTCATAAAAAGTTCTCGAATTGAAAAAGTATCTCATGAATTGTTACTCCTTTAATTTTAGATGAAAACCGTTAAATTAGGCTCTTCAAAGGTTTTTAAACTTTCTTTTCTCTCTACAAATAGTTTATATATTAAAATTGTACTAAATTTACTCTTTAAATTAAAATTGTACTAAATTCTATTATTATTTATTTATTCTGAAAATTTATGGAACCATGCACTCATAATTACGCTTTGATTAATAAACAAGCTCCTGCTTGTTAAAGAGAGAACAAAATGCGTAAATTGTACACAATATGTGTTGGAAAAAGGTACGTAGTAAATTTTTAAATAGAATATTTTTTAAAAAACAAGTTTAACATGATAAATATATAAATTAATAATAGATCTTATTAACCTTTTTTGTGAACCGAAAAGTAGCCGCAATCTATGAAAAGAAGAACATCCCAGAATAACCTCAACCAATTGGTCTTGTTTGTTACTTTCTATCTACAATCGGAATGTGGGTGGTCACATGTCATATAGCTTTTCCTCCAGTAACTCTCCTTCCAACCACTTGAAAAAACCTAGAACTAAAGTTTTTGATATTGAACAATAATTCTCAGAAAGTTTCAAACTTTATCAAATTAGAGCACTCAGTCTATGCTTCTTAAATGATCTGAATAACTAAGAAAACTCACCCTCTATTTATAGTGGTCGAATTTGGGGTTAAACTTATCAGATTAGGCCTCAAAATTTGAGTTTGGATCAACTTTTGATGAAAAATGAATAAAAAATGCATATACAGATTATCACACGGTCGGCAGGCCGATCTATCCATCAACAGGCCAAAGTTTCCCATCAGCCTGCCGAATTTACGAGAATTTTAATCCTTGAGAATATCTTATTTTCCACATGAGAATCTTAAATAGAGTCTCAGTTTTAATTCAAGTAACCAATAGAGAAGTTATCTAATTAAAATAGTCATATCCAAATAATCTCATTGAAAATAAAATATTATCCAAATATTTCAACATGTTTATCTTGAATTAATTTACAAAATTAATTCAACTGATAAACTAACATGAATTACTAAATTCAATCTTATTGAATTTCAGCTAATCTAATAATTTAACATAAGTCATCAATATGTAGGAAAAACATGCTATATTATTGCAAGATTTATAATGAGCTAGCAAAGAGGACCCAATGGGCATATAGAGTTCAAGCTCCTATAATTATAAAATACAATCTCCTAGATACATATTTTATAATTTTCAACTCTAATGCTACTCAACTAAACGCTTAGAGCTACACTCTTAAACTATATAAAATTATGAAACTTCAATAAGCTAACCATCCATAACATATCATAATGTGTTATATCCCCATAAGATATTCGTAATCAACTTAAGAATGAATTTTGTTTTACCTTCTAGATTATTTTTAATCTTACATTCTACTATCATACCATTGGAATACTTACTATCTGTAGACTGTATACTATTCGGTTACACCTATATATCTAAATGGTTGAGCGCTCTAGTATTCCAATTACAGGATAATGCATATAAGAGAATATTATTAACTCTATAAAAAGAGCTATGGATTTCATATCTATGAATATGAGTCTACGTGAATCAAGAGTCATATCTCCAGCGTACCAATATGCAAACCATCATTAAGTTAGGTTGTAATCCTTTGGTACATCAAAAGACATAAGTCCATCAATCATTTCAAGAATAAGCCACAACACATATGATTGTCTAAACTTAATTGATTTGCACAAACAGAATGATTAGCCAAATAAATTCAACTTTTATGTCTCGATCCAATACATCGTCACCTATGACAATGCACTAAAGTTTCTACTCGTAGAGTCCTACTCTGATAACCAAGACAAGCCATCTCCCGTTAGGGATATAAACAATATAACAATCTTAGCATGAATAAAGTGCCCAACTTTATTCCCTTGATTACAAATCTTATAATTTAGACCATCACCATTAAGATTCATGTCTTCCGCATAATCTATCCATCATATGCATGATTCTTAAGGGTTTAGGTTAATAGTCTCAAACTTTTGTTTGCTTATCATACATTCAACACAAATGAAAATAAAGAGGATATCATTTTGCATATGTATAATAAATAAACTCTTTATTGATAAAATGTCTCCAAAAACATATTACAACATTTTACTCCATAGGGCACCATAGGCACCATGTCTAATAATCTTCCACTTGCACTAAGTGAGTAAATGTGATATGTTATGCATCTCCATAGCTCTGATAAGCCATAATGTCCTCAGATGCGATCAAACACATTTTTACATTTCCATAATGTCCTTTATCACGTGATACTTTCGATGAATATGCTCACTCCTCTTGTGAACTCTTAGTTCCTTAGCATTAGCTATCGCTACAGTGTTATCACAGTATAGCAATACCACCTTATCTATACTAGGAACTATCTCAAGATCTCCAAGAACTTGCAGAACCATACTGCTTCTTTCGAAGCATCACTAGCTGCCACATATTCGGCCTCCATCGTTGAATTCGAAGTACAATCCTGCTTAACACTTCTCCAAACAATGGCACCGTTGCCCATAGTAAACATAAAACCAAAGGCCAATCTTCTTGAATCCAGGCAGGATTAGAAATCTAAATTAGTGTATCCTAGAGGTGTTAGATCCTCACTAGAATACACAAGCATATACCCTCGAGTCCTCCTCAAGTACTTGAAAATATGCTTGAGCACAACCCAATGCTTTGGTTCTAGATTCAACTAAAATGGACTAACTATTTTGACTGCATAACAAATATCTAGTCGTGTGCAAAGCATAGCATACATGAGACTACCCATTGCTGAAGCATAAGGCAACTTCTTCATGTATTCTCTTTCTTCATCAGTCTTTGGTGAGTCTTTTTTAGAAAAAGTAATTCCAGGCCTAGATAGTTGCTTACCTTTCTTGGAATTTTGAATTGCATACTTCTCGAGAATTTTATCTATATAGACCGCTTGGGATAAAGCTATCATTTTATTCTTCCTATTTTAAAAGATCTAGATACTGAGAACATAATTAGCTTCACCACCCAAGTCTTTTATGTCAAACTGCTTAGTTAACCATAATTTGACAGATGACAATGCCCCAACATCATTGCCAATTAGCAGAATGCTATCTACATAAAGCAGTAGAAAAACCACCTTCTTATTCTTAATGTGCTTGTAAACACATGGTTCATCCATGTTTTATTCGAACCCATAAGTCTTGATCACCTAATTAAATCTTATGTTCTAAGAATGGGAAGCCTGCTTAAGTCTATAAATTGACTTTAGCAACATATAGATCTTACCCTCTTGGCCTTTAGCTTTGAACCCTTCTAGCTATACCATATATACGGACTCATTAAGATAGCCATTTAGAAAGGCCATCTTGATATCTATTTGCCAAATCTCATAATCGAGAAAAGTAGCTATAGATAAGAGAATGCGGATGGACTTAAGCTTGGCTATAGGCAAAAAGGTTTCCCCATAATTGATTCCTTCCTTTTGCATGTATCCCTTAGCTACCAGTCTAACCTTATAGGTTTTGACTTTCCTTTCTACTCCTCTCTTTTTCTTATAGATCCACTTACATACTATGGGTTTTACCCCATTGGGAAGATCCATAAGTTCCCAGACTTAATTAGTCTACATAGACTTCAT
The DNA here is from genome assembly GCA_946598075.1 of Artocarpus hirsutus. Lineage (NCBI taxonomy): Eukaryota > Viridiplantae > Streptophyta > Magnoliopsida > Rosales > Moraceae > Artocarpus > Artocarpus hirsutus. The sequence continues at coordinate 124,356 of CAMOHE010044133.1, forward strand.
CTTAGTGTTCATGGCTTCTGTCCAAAACTTTGAATCAACATTCTCTATAGCCTCTACATCAGTGTAAGGATTCTTGTCATGTTTAACCGGTTCAGCCAAGTACATCTCACCATTGAACATATACCTCTCGAGTTGATGTTCGATCCTCCCACTATGCCAAAGCCCCTTAGGTTGTTGTTTGGTCGATGTTTCTACATTGGTTGGATTGGTTTCAACCAAAACCCCCAGGGTGTTCGAATCACTAACCAACTCGTCGAGTATCACTTACTTCGAGGCTTAAAGTCGTTCATGTAACCTTCCTTAAGGAATGTTGTATTCTTTGAAACCACGACTTTATTTTCTTTTAGGTAATAGAAATAACCCTCTTTAGTCCTTTTTGGATATTCTACAAGCATGCTAACTTTTAAATGTGCTTCCAACTTGTTTGTTTCCTTATATAGGACATGAGCTAGACATTCCCTTTACATATATGGTTTGAGGATGTCTTCATATCGATCTACAACTCGTGAGGAGTTTTAGGAACCAATTTTGAAGGCACACTATTCAAAAGATAACATGCAGTTTGTAGTGCATATCCTCAAAAGGATAAAGGTAATGTCAAATAATTCATCATGGAGCAAACCATGTCTAATAAAGTCCTATTCCTTCTTTCAACTATGCTATTCTGTTAGACATATATGCCCTAAGGAGTAAAAATGTAATGAGTTTTTGGAGACATTTTTATCAATAAAGAATTCATTTATTATTTATATACCAAATCTTGCCCTCTTTACGTTCATATTTGTTGAATGTATAATAAGTAAACAATAGTTTGAGACTATCGGTCTAAACTTTTAAGAATTGGGCATATGATGGGCAGATTATGCGGAAGACACGATTCTTAAGGTGACGGTCTAAATCATAAGATCTGCAATCGAGGGAATAAAGTTGGGCGCTTTATTCATGTAAAGAATGTTATGTTGTCTATATCCCTATTGGAAGATAGTTTGTCTTCACCATCGGAGGTGGACTCCGTGAATAGAAACATTGGCACGTTGTCATAGGTGACGATATGTTGGATCGGGATATAAAGTGAATTGATTTGGATTAATAATTCTGTCTTGGCAAATCGATTCACTTTAGACAATCATTTGTATTGTATCTTAATCTTGAGATGAATAGTGGGCCTGTTATCTTGACTTGTGCCTTTTGATGTGCTAAAGGGTGACACCCACATCTTAATAGTGGTATGCATGCCGGTACATTGGAGGCATGACTCTTGTTGACGTAGACCTATTATTCATAGATATGGAATCCATAGCTCCTCTTTAGGAGTAGTGATATCCTCTTATATGCGTTATTCTGTGATTGAAAAATTAGAGCGCTCAACCATTTGGATACATAGGTGTGACCGAATGGCATACTGTCTTTGGATGGTAAGTTTTCCTATGGTGAAATAATGGAACGTAAGATAAAAATAATCGAGAAGGTAAGACAGAACTTGTCCTTAAGCCGATTATGGATA
>CAMOHE010044134.1:0-11815 GCA_946598075.1 Artocarpus hirsutus
ACATTTAAAGCTTTAAAACTTGTTTTAAAAAGAATTGTCTTTTGTTCGGCCTGCCGACCATACTGGTCGGATTGTCGAATAATTTTGATCGGCCTGTCGGTTGCCATGTATCGGCCTGCCGATCTTGTTAATTTTAAAACCCCATTTTGCAAAGCCTCGGGCGGCCTACCGATGGGTGACGTTCGGCCTGCCGGTTGAGTTCGGCCTGCCGGCCGAGCTGTGTTCAAACAATTTTATTTTTGTTTTCAAAGGTCAGTTTAATTTTAAATGATATTAGCAAACTATTTACATAATGTTTATGGAAAAGCGAATAGTTATAATTAAGAAATTTTAAATTTTTTTGTAAATTGTATAAAAATACACATATATATATGTATGTACGGATCCTGGGAATGCTTTTCTAAACTATGATTTCAATTGCATGTTATTAATTATAATAGTTTGCTTTAATTAATGTTTTAAAGAATGAATGTAACGACATCTGTGACATCCAAAAAAGGAGGCGTTACAAAAACAATCCTTTGGACAAGCATTATTCAAGTTTGTATAATTGATGCAAACTCTTCACTTCCCATTTGGCTTCTTTACTAGGGCTACATTCAAGATCCATTCTAGATAGTGCGCCCCTAATTGTTTTTATATAAAGTAATTTCTCCATCTCTTCGTTGATTCCAATATAACGCTCAAGATTAAAGGTACGTCGCTTTTATACCCTTGGCTTTTATGAAGGATCTACATTCAGTCGATATACTATGTTGCTTGGGTTGATCCTTGGCATGTCCTCATGGCACCAAGCAAAAATGTCCTTGTATTCCCTAAGAAAAGCTATAAGTTGCTCCTGCAATAGCAAAGGAAGCTTTGACCCAATTTGAATTGTGTTTTCTGGTTGGGATTTATCTAATGGGATTGACTCTAGTTCTTCCACCGATTCTGCCTGCTTCACACACTCTTCACACGGATCAAGCTCTCTAAAGTTTTGTACGTCATTTATATCACTTGGCAATTTTATAGGTAAGTCCTCATCTATCTGGTAAATTATAGAGACCATCTCTTGGCTTTCTAACTCAACCCTCCCATTCATCGCCTTGACACAGCAAATCTTATCTTCTTTTTGGCTTCCAATCACCATTCCAAAACCATTCTTCATTGGGAATTTCATCATTGAATGATTTGTGGAGGTTATCCACTTTATGGCATTTAGTGTCGGTCACCCAATAATAGCATTGTAAGCTGAAGGTTGGTCAACTACAAAAAAGTTCACCATTATGGTTGTTTTCGCATCCCCATCACCAAATGTTACTGGAAGTGTTATCATTCCCTCAGGATGAACACAATCCCCAGCAAATCCATGAAGCGAGGTCTTGATAAGGGACAACTTCGTTCCTTCTAGATTAATTTTTGTCAATGCATCATTGAATAATATGTAGGTTGAACTGTCATCATCTATTAAAATCTGATGCACTCGATTATTCTCTATCTGTAAAGACACGACTGTTGCATTGTTATGAGGATGGAGTAGCTTTCGTTCTTCTTCCTCGAAGAAGGTTGTCACCACATTTCCATCCTTGAAAACATCGCCAAATGTTCGATCACCTTGATGTAATGGCCATTCTCAATACCCTCAATTTTCTTTTGCGTATTGCTCTCGTGCTCGTGTGGAATCTCCAGTCTCTGCTCCTCTAAAGATTGTCCTAACATCATTTAATTCTGTCGTTGTGTTTTTTCTACCTTGCACAACTGTTTGTCTAACATGTTGCTGGTGAGGCTATTCTTCTTTCTTCTATCATCCTTTCCACGAATTCTTGTAGCTGCCCTTGTTGAATGAATGCTTCAATTTGCACTTTAAGTTGAAAATAGCTCAAAGTATGGTGGCCATGATCTTTATGGAAATGACATGGACTTGTCCCTTTTATTAAGGTCTCCTTTCATCGGTGCCGGGGGAGTCAACAAATTCCTATACTAAATCTGCATCAAGTTCTGTTCCTTGCTTGTGTTCAAGGGAGTGTAATTCCTCTTTATATCTGACAGTGTGTAAGCTTTAAACGCTTGTGTCAGAGCTTTGGACCTGACAGTGTGTAAGCTTTAAACGCTTGTGTCAGAGCTTTGGACCTGTTTGTATTCTATTGTGTTTCCAATTTTTGCTTCTTTGCCACACCTCCTTTAGATTCGTCATCGACCTTTTACTTTCCTTTGTTTTTTGACGTACCTTCTTGTGACTGTCCTCTCAGATTGTGCATGTACTCTTAGCGTTAATGAACTTTTGTGCTCGAATTACTAAATTTATGATGTTCCTTGGCTACCTTTTACAAATTGACTTTGACATATGTCCCTTTTGAAGTCCCTCTCGAATTGCGGCTATAATGTCACTATCAGTGTAACCCTCCACATAATTCACTCCTGACCAAAACATTCAATGTAACTTTTCAAAGATTCTTTTACTCCTTGTTTAAGAAATTACAGGTAGAACTTATCCTTCCTACGGGTCTTTCTATTACAAAATGTCCTACAAATTATTGCTTCAACTGGCTAAATGAGCTAATTAACCTTGGCTCTTGCTATTAGAATCATTAAGCGTCAGACCAGTCAAAGTCAAGAAGAATGCTTGTCACATTTGTGCTTGGGTTGCTCTACGTATACACATCCACATGCTATACCCATGTATGTGACCAATTGATTTTTCTCTCCCATCAAATTGCTTAAGAGATCATTTTGAAGTCTGCTGGGAAATCTTCTTCCATGGTATCCTTAGTGAATGTTGGTTCTGTCTCATCCAACATTTCTCTAACACCCTCTGGTAGATTCTGATTGGCTTTTAAGTCATCCATCTTTCTTTGCATTCTCTTAAGTTATTGCTCAAGTTATTCCTTGCGGGTGCTTTGATGGGTCTGACTTTCACGCCCTCTGTTGTTACGGCTTAGTATTGCACCATTTACTCTGCTCTAAGTTGGTTGAATTGGCCCACAATTCCTCTTGCTCAAATTTTGTGTGGCATTTCCACTTTGGTTATTTTATGGTTTGGGCACATGGCGTCATGTATTGCATTGTACATTAAAGTCGATCACAAAGATTTATGGTAATGTAGTCCTCGGATCCTTGAGGTGTCCAAGTGCTATCCACTTCTTCGTTGTCTCTATCATGACTTGTACCTATCTTGTCAAACACAGATATCCTCGGCCTTTCAATTTGATCGCAATGACTCTCGCTTTTCAACAAAGCATTTGGGCACTTACATGCATGACGTGTACATGGCTCGGGTGAGTTCCTTTGTCGACCCCCTTTAGGTTGGCTCTCTTCCCCATTCCGCTAGCTATGACCACTCCTCCTTACACCTTGTGAGTATGTCGAGGCGCTATATTGGTTGTTAGGTTGACGAGCTCCATTAAAGGTGGCAACAAACTCACTCAGTAGCCCAATCAGCATGTCCAAATGTGCTTCAGGCTTATCATCACATGTTTGGCTGATGTGGTGGATGAGAGGCCCTTCCACCTCGGCTTATGCCAACCCCTTTGTTGCTTGAGTGCTTTTGGTGTTAGCCCGACCAGTACTTGATGCGTTCTCACTTGCCATTCCGAATAATTATATAGTAATAAGAATAAAATTATAGTACCTACTGGTGAGAACTTTGTGGATGTTAATAGCATAAGGCCCTCCTTCGAGTGCCAAAATGTTAGAGCAAAATTTCATCCAACATTATTCTAATGTTCTTATCCAAACAAATTGTAATCAAACCAAAAAGTATGCTAAGTAAATTGGATAATTCACTCAAAAACACAAAAAGCTTGAGAAAATAACAAGAACAAAGTGAAGAAATCTCAAGATAGTTGTATTTAGAGTTTTTTGTTTTTCCTTTTTCCTCCCAAATTGAGGGAATTTATAGTACCTAGAAATTGAAGAGTTTAATTTTCCAATAAATTCTTGAGTTATTTTTCTCTTATTACAATATTAAATCTTCCACCTATTAGATGTCGTAACTAAAAGTGTAATTATTACAATTTGATTCATGGACATTTAACGTCTTTAATCCCCAACTGTTTCGTTGTTTGATGAAGCTTGGTGACTCTCAATCTTCCAATTCCAACCCAAACACATGCTTAGGCACTTGGGTCACTATCGGAGCGCATATTAAAGACCAAAGTGGGGACTAAGAATCGGAGCGAGTATTGAGGATCAGAGCGGGTGCTAAGGACTCTAGTATGCAAGCAATAAAGGCCCAAGTATGCACTAAGGACGTTTAAACTTGTATTTACTCCTTTCCAAAAAAATCCGACCAATAAGAAGAAATTTAATTATATTTTATTATATTCAAAAATCAAATTAATAAAAAATATAATATAATAAAAATAAAGCAATATTCAATAAAATGAAATTAAAATCTAAAAAACATAGCTAATTTAAATATGATAGCTCAATAGAGTTATTTTAGCACTTTTTGGCACTAAAATAGGCTCATAACTAAGATTTTGACTGTGTTTTATTTAATGTTGTTTTATTTTTATTATAATTTATTTATATTTTAAATAATTTAATTTTATATTTTGTTTTTAATTTACTTTTACTTTTATTTTTATTTTCCCTCCTAATTTATTATTTCTTCCTTGATTGTGTAAGATTGTAAGTAAATTAAAGAAAATAATTAAAATTCAAATTTAAATGTGCCTAGATGCTCCACTAAATGCACAGCCTTTATCGTATCACCTCTAGAGTGTCCCAGATTCGCATGTTTGTCAACCCAACTATTGGGCATCTACCACATGTTGCACCAGACCCTTACCGAATCCCGCTTTACCGTGTTGCGAACTGGTCAGCGTAGTCCTTAGCGAGTGCAATCTCTTGTACTGCGCCTCATTCTTGCTCACATGCCGCCATGTAGCCTGCATCCATCTCTCACTAATCCGCTTTTGACATGTACCCTATATTAGGGTTTTTCCTTGGTCGCTAATGAAAAAAATGAGGGAGAAAGAAAAAAGCTGACGCCTTTGCATATTACAGAACTAAAATAAATGGGGAGAAATAGACAAGGACAAATCTATCTATTCTTGACAGAATAGGCGACAAATTAAGTTTAGGAGCGAGTTATATCATTTAAAACATACATTAAATTTTTCCTTAAAAATAGATTAAATTTTCCCTAAAAACACAAATATTAAATTTGAAACCGTCCCGCTAAAGTCTTATAATTTTAAGATGGTTGGAAAACGATCCTGCTCTTACTAAAAAAAATGAAATTAATCAAAATGTTGCCTAGGCATGACTACATATCAGCGGACATACCGGGTTCTGTGCAACTTCTGTATCTCTACCGCCTTCTAGCAACTAATTGAGTAGATCCCATGTCTTACTTTCTACAAGTACATTGTATTTTTCACATTTCTGAATTATTAACGGAATTATACATGTATATGTGCATTTCATTTATATATGTATATGTATTTATGTATGTATCTGTCACGTCCCGAAGTACGAAGGTGACGTGGTGGGTTAATTAGGTTAATTAAATCAAAGTTTTAATTAAAAACATGAGTTTAAGGGTTTTATTAATAGTGTAAAATGTGATATTTTAAGTTTTTTGTTTTAAATCAAACATTTATAATAATTAAACAAAAGAATAACAAAAGAGTAATAATAAACAAATAATAAAGAAAGAAAAAGAAATGTGAGTTGGGTCTCACCGGGCTCACAACTTGTGCACGCACATAGTATCGACAACATTTAAATTACAACCACAGTCCAAAATAAAGAAAGATTAAAATAATACATGCCTTGATTAATCAATATAAGAATCCTACGTGGGGTCCTCCGTTGCTCGCGAGTCCGATCAATGGACTTTCCGTCGGTCCTAAACTAGATTCCACTTAGAGGGAAAAGGTTTAAAAACAAATAAAAAGTGAGCGAAAGGCTCAGTAAGACTATGCTTTAAAAACAGATAAACAATTTAAATTTAAAATTTACCTTTCAAAGAAATGATTAGAAAATAGAGTTAAATAAATAAATTCGTTAAACAAGCCTTATTAAAATAGTTCGTCCAGAAAGTACCTTTTTTTATCTTTGATGGGCAAACTATATTTATCACCACCGTAGTGGCCCAGCTGGGTTTCAAGACCTACCCCTAAGGTCGCACGCTACACGACCCAATCTCTAATATGGCATTATGCCTATATATATATATCTTTCTATAATTATGAAAATCTCATTTTACCAAGTATAGTTACGAACATTCATTATGTGGCTTATTATGAAAATCACCTTATTCTACTGCTTATGAGAATAACCAGTAAAAATCCTTTTTCTCAATCCATTATTGAAGACATCTGTTAAAATTCCTTTTAAGGCTAAAATCATTTTTTTAAAACTCGGTTACCAGGGAAAGGGGTAGAAGTCCTACCTCAATTCTCGTGCCAGTGTCCTACACCGTAATCCCGGTCCACTATACCTTAGCTCCACGAAACTTTGAACAACCTTAAATAGGAGCTAGATTTATTAGTATCTATCTTAAGATATCCTACGTTACCAAACTATTTCATGGTATTCTAGTGTGCCATTTAAGTTATAAAATCATACTGAAAGTTTAAAATCTTTTCAAAACAGTAAAAACATGTGAAAAATGACAAATTTTCACTATGCCTGGTCGACATGTCGGTCTCCTTGGTTCGGCCTGCTAAACTGTGCAGTTCGGCCTACCGGCAAATCAGGTCTGGCCTGCCAGAAATTTTCCAGGTTTAGCCTGCTGGTCGTATAACTCTGGCCTGCCGAACTCATGAATCTGACCTATCGAGCTTCAAGTTTGACTTGCTGAACGAAAAAATTCTAGAATTTTTCAGAACCCGAGCCTCGGCCTCCCCAAGCTCAAATCTTCAATTTTAACCTGTTTTCTCAATCCCTAGGCATCAATAATAATCATAATTGATAGAAAAATATAGTAGAACACTTTTGTACTAATTTAAATAAGATTTACATAGAAAATTTCAATTAAATCCGAAAATAGAAAAATAGAGGAAAAATAGAAAAACTAGATTCAAATCCATTTTTCTTGAAACTAAGCTTAGATTCTAGTTATTTTATGTTCCTCTAATTTAGATTATAGGTTTTGTAAGCTTAAACAAACTTAGATTTCAAAATACAAAGAAAATTGAAAAATCTAAAAAAGGTTAAGAATTTGAAAACTAATCTTGGATTTAAACTTTAAATCGTATCTTTGATCGTCCAAACATGTTTATGAGCCTCCAATCCACCGAATACCAAAGCTTGGGTTTGATTTTTGAATCAAAATTTTGAGAGAGAATGAGAAAGGGTGACGTGTAGAGAAAAGAAAGAGAGAGAGAGAGAGAACGAAAGAGTAGAGAGAGAGAGTGTGTGAGAGTGAGTGAGGGAAAGAGAGGAAGAGAGAGATAAATAGAGGGAAGGGGAGAGCAAAACAAAGAAAGGGAAACCATGTCCTACACATGGTTTTCCAAGTGGGATTGTTGGTCATTTGACAAATTGTTTTGTTTCAAAATTCAAAGTACAAATGAAAATAAATTTAAAAATGATTTAAAATTAAATTGGTTTGAAAATCATTACTAAATATTTAGATTAAAGTTAAATCATAGTTTGGCACACTAATACACCACTTTACACACTAATAACACTTAATTACATCTCGGGCCGTTATAGCTCTCCACCCCTAAAAGAAATTTTGTCCTCGAAATTCAAAGATCAACCCTAAAACAAAAGAGATGTGGATACAACTCCAGCATAGTCGACTCTAATTCCTAGGTTGCCTTATTGAGCGGACATCTCTAGGGCATCGACGAGCAGAATAAGACATGAATATGAGAGTTTGGGAGGAAGATCAAGGCGTCAAGCGATCACTCTAACACGTCGAGAAATCTTGAATGATCCACCCTACCTCAGTGCAAGTTCCCCGCTCACGCTAAAACACGAAACTCACCCGTATGGTAAAACCTTTAAGAGAATAGAATCCCTTTCCTCGGGTTTTAAAGATTAGCGTCTCCTATTCGCATAATTCTTTTGCCTACTCTAAGCTACTCTCAATCGATTATGTAACACTGTAGCCTTTCTGTTGTTCTCACGGGTCTCTCCAGGTTCAATAATGGTCTCGTCTTTTGGTCTTGCTTTAATCATTGGTGATCGATACGGCCGACCACATGGTACTTCGAATGGTGCTATCCTGATGCTTACTTGGTAACTGTTGTTGTACTTAACTTCGCCAGATGCAATTATCTCTTCCAATTTCTGCCAAAATCCAAAACACATGTATCCTCAAGAATCTAAATAACTTGCTCGAACTACCTAAAAGCTATGTTGAAATCTAAGTCTATGCCTCAAAGCTTCTTGAAGCTCCTCCAAGAACTCGCCTCGAACGTGTTAGCCTAAAGAATATGAAATGCGTTGATTTTGTCAACTTGCCAATGATGACCCAAATCATATTATGTCTTTATTCCATCCTTGGCCACCTGATGAGGAAATCATCATGACATACTCCCATTTTTCACCTAGGAATACGAAGCAGCTAAAGCTAACCAGCGGACTTCTAATGCTTGGCTACTACCTATAGACAAGCCATGTACTCGGCCATATATTCTTGAATGCCTTTCTTCATGCCTCTCTTCTAGTACTGCCTCTGCAAATCGCGATACATCTTCGAACTCCTAGGGTGAATAACAAAAACTTGCAAGCTTCATCCATCAAGGCCCTTGTCACTTCCTCGATCGCAAGCACTGCCAAATGCTCCTCGAAATCCAACGACCCGTCTGCAAGAACCCTTCAGTTTTCAGCCTACTCCCTAGTTCATATTCACGTCCACAATTCCTGAAAATGCTGGTCTCACCATTGATTTTACTTTATCATCCAAACACACACTTGAATCGAATCCTTAAGGTACGCCGATACCATATCGAAGTCTTTACGGTACTACAGTCCATATTTGCTCATAGTAGCATCTCTCTCTAATCCTTTAGTGCCATATACATGCCAATCCTTAATGACCTCCTACTGAGCGCATTTGCAACCATAATGGCCTTACCCGGATGATACTGTTGCAAGAATTTTGGGTCCTCCCTATATCCCATCTATCTCCATTGCCTCAATTTTGAATCTCTCTGGGTGAACAAATACCTTGAGCTCTTGTAATCTGAGAAAACTTGAAACATCACTCCATACAAATAGTGTCTCTGGATCCTCAAAGCGTTAGTCAGTATGGCTAGCTCTAACTTGTGTGTAGGGTAGTCCTGCTCGCGAGCGAAGCCTTGGCCACTGCAATCCACAAACCACAGTTCATCCATGCTGCTTCAACTTACATCTGAGTCCTTGTCCCATCGCATTAGTGTAAACCTCGTAAAGCTCGTCACTACTCGAAATAACCAATACTGGAACAGTAATACACCTGTTCTTCAACTCTTGGAAAGTATAGCCACATTCCTCATCCTATCCAAGCCTGACACTTTTTCCAATTAACCAAGTCAATGGAGCTGCTATCTTTGAAAAATTCTTTATGAACCTCCTATAGTATCTAGCAAATCCTAAAAAGCTATGAATCTCAGGCACGTTCTTTGGTCATCCCTACCGTACCATAGCCTCTCTCTTAGATAGGTCCACTAAGATACCTTATTCAAAGATGACATGCCCTAGATGCCTAACCTTCCTAGCATGCAACTGGTGCTTCTGAATCGCATATTTATTCTTGAAAACTGTTGAGAATTTCCTAGCCGATCAAATAACTCATCGATCCTAGGCCGGGAATACTTGTTCTTCACGGTGATCTAATTTATCTACTGATAATCAACGCACAACTTGAGCATAGCATCATGTTTCTCGACGAACAAAACTGGCACATCGTACGCTATTCTAAATATACCCTTTATCCATAAATTTCTAAAGTTTTTTCCTCAATTCCTTCATCTCTATAGGTACCAATCGATGCGGTGCCATGGAAATCAGAACGATCCCCAAGAATAACTAGTGCCAAATTCAATCTGTCGATGAATTGCTAAACCAAACGACTTATCGGGAAGACATCATTAAATACATCAACCACCAATGTTGCTGCATTCCTTCCTGCGGCATTTAATTCCTTTCCTAGATCCTAAAGAGGTATATACATATAGCACACTAAATTTCTCTATCCTCTTAGACACATTTTCATAAGTACTCAGTCATTACTCGATCTTTATCACCCTAGGGAACGATCATTGTTCCCCTACCAATCGCTAGAGGTTACCGTTTAATGTGACTATCTACATTTGCATCTTACCTAGACAACCCGTCTATCCCTAAAATCATGTCATAAGTACTTACAAGGATTATAATCAAATTACTTTCAGGGGCCTTATCCCCAATCATTATCTTACAAGGTATATATATGTATTATATAAAGTACACACACACATGCCCTAAGGGTGAGGTAATTATCAAGGGTTCATCAAATCCCTCTATTTCTATTCCCAAGGCATGCACAAGTGGACTTGAAATAAGAGAATGAATGGCACCAATATCAAAGATAACCAAAACTAAAGACTAAGAAACTAGAACCGTGCAGTCGACTGTCACGTCATTGGTCTAAGCATCCGAACTCCCTAAAGTTATGGTGCTAACTCAAACTGGAGCCTCTTCCTTTTCCTTTGTTAACGCTGCTATGTCCTGGGTTCATTGACCGATACTACTATAGAGGAAACTAATGAAGTTGAAACCGAAGAAGTTGTTGAGGTGGAGATAAAGACTAAGGTTGAGGCTAATAGCTTGCACTCTCTCTGGTCTAAAATCCTTGCTGAGTGTTTCTTACTGGGTAGTTCCTCTTGATGCGACCCGACTACTGGCGAAAATGGCAAGGATTGCTTCGTTTATTGCTGGATGAACTATTGCTTCCACTGCTGACATTTCTATACTGGTTCCCTACCTGAGCTTGGCAATCGCTACTCCTCTTATTGCTCCTTCGATTATCTGTTCTCTAAATTTGCTCCTACTGATAAAGTTGATGACTCTAACCTACCAGAATTTCCAAAGTCACAAAGCCACCAATTGTCATCGAATGGATGCCTTGAGCCCTTCTTGGAACTTGATATACCTTTCACATCTAGAAACTACGGCAGATGGAGCAAATGGCCAATTCATTGAACTGTATCTCATATTCTTTAACCGTTATGTCACCTTATCCCATCAAGTAGAATTCGACGACCCCTCAGTCTCTGCATCCCTGCGGAGGTAACACTCATGGAACAATTCCTCAAATCTTTCCCCACTGATATTCCTATCTTTCTCCAGACACTTTACTTGTTTCACCAGGTGTTAGCACTGCATGCCGACTTGTAAGTCGCAAACTCTACTTGATACACTACTGGTACTCCAAGGCTATCCAAATGCTTCACCACTAAGCCTAATCGATATTTAGCCTCATGTGGACCCCTATTTCCATCGAAAGTTAAGATAGATGCATGCATAAGCTCCTTAAAGCTCTCATGTTGGCAACTTGCCTTCAAATTGCCAGATCCCGCCCTTGTTGCCATTTGCCAAAAGTGGTAAATGTAACCCCCATCACACTCCCCTCATTCATGAGACTTACATCAATCATAGCAGGATGACGCCTAGGTGCCATTCTCTCAATTCTATAAACAAAATTGGACTGCCAAAGGATTTTCACTATCGTACCTATGTGTGCACAATTCTCAAGGTTCATAACCTTAAGCTCTGATACCATTCTATCATGCCTCAAAATATGGGAGGTAACATGACAGACTAATTAAGTTAATTAAATCAAAGTTTTAATTAAAAACACGAGTTTAGGGGTTTTATTAATAGTGGAAAATGTGATATTTTAAGTTTT
>CAMOHE010044134.1:11851-31010 GCA_946598075.1 Artocarpus hirsutus
AATGAAGAAATAATAAAGGAAGAAAAAGAAATGTGAGTTGGGTCCCACCGGGCCCATAACTTGGGCACACACATAGTATCGACAATATTTAAATTACAACTATAGTCCAAAGTAAAGAAAGATTAAAGTAATACATGCCTTGATTAATCAATGTAAGAATCCTACGTGGGGTCTTCAATAGCTCGCAATCCGGTCGATGGACTGTCCATCGATCCTAAACTGGATTCCACCTAGAGGGAAAAGGTTTAAAATCAGACAAAAAGTGAGCGAAAGGCTCAATAGGACTATGTTTTAAAAACAGATAAACAATTTAAATTTAAAATTTACCTTTCAAAGAAATAATTAGAAAACAGAGTTAAATAAATAAATCTGTTAAACAAGTCTTATTAAAACAGTTTGTCCAAAAAGTACCTCTTTTTATCTTTCTAGGCAAACCATATTTATCACCACCGTAGTGACTTAGCTGGGTTTCGAGACCTGCCTCCAAGGTCGCGCGCTACACGACTTGATCTCTGATATGGCATCATGCCCATATATATACCTTTCTATAATTATTAAAATCTCATTTTACCAAGTATAGTCACGTACATTCATTATGTAGCTTATTATGAAAATCACCTCATTCTACTATTTATGAAAATAAATAGTAAAAATCTTTTTTCTCAATCCATCATTGAAAACATCTGTTAAAATTCCTTTTGAGGCTAAAATCATTTTTTTAAAACTTAATTACCAAGGAAAGGGGTAGAAGTCCTACCTTAATTCTCGTGCTGGTGTTCCCCTCCGTAGTCCCGGTCTGCTATACGTTAGCTTCGCAGAACCTCGAACAACCTTAAATAGGAGCTAGATTTGTTAGTATCTATCTTAAGATATCCTCCATTACCAAATTGTTTCATGGTGTCCTAGTGTGCCATTTAAGTCTATAAAATCATACTGAAAGTTTAAAATCTTTATCGAGGCCAAAATAGTTAATACAGGTGAAAAATGACAAATTTTTGCTATGCCTAGTCGGCTTGTTGGTCTCCCTGGTTCGGCCTGTCGAACTGTACAGTTCAGCCTACTGGCAAATCAAGTCTGACCTGTCAAAATTTTTAAGGTTTGGCCTGCCGGTCGTATGAGTCCGGCCTGTCGAACTTATGAATCTGGCCTGCGAAAACTTCAAGTTAGGCCTGCCAAACTAGAAAATTTTGTAATTTTCCAGAACCCAAGCCTCAACCTTCTCGAGCTCAAATCTTCAATTTCAACCTATTTTCTCAATCTCCAGGCATAAATAATAATTATAATTGATAGAAAAACATAGTAGAACACTTTTATACTAATTTAAACAAGATTTACTTAGAAAATTTTAATTAAATCTAAAAATAAAAAATAGAAGAAAAATAGAAAAACTTGATTGAAATCCGTTTTTCTTCAAACTAAGCTTAGATTCTATTTATTTTAAGTTCCTCTAACTTAGATTTAAGGTTTTCTAAGCTTAAACAAACTTAGATTTCAAAATACAAAGAAAATTGAGAAATCTGAAAGAGTTTGAGAATTTGAAAACTAACCTTGGATTTAAGCTTTAAATCATGTTTTTGATGGTCCAAACATGTTTCCGAGCCTCCAATCCACTGAATATTGAAGTGTTTGATTTTTTAATCAAAATTTTGATTGAGAATGAGAGAGGCTAACGGGCAGAGAAAAGAAAAAGGGAGAGAGAGGATGAGAGAGTAAAGAGAGAGAGATTATGTGAGAGTGAGTGAGGGGAACAAGGGAAAAGAGAGATAAATAGAGGGAAGGGGAGAGCATAACCAGGAAGGGGATTGCATGTCCTGCACATGGTTTTCCAAGTGGAACCTGTTGGTCATTTGACAAATTATTTTGTTTCAAAATTCAAAGTACAAATGAAAATAAATTTAAAACTGATTTAAAATTAAATTGGTTAGAAAATCATTACTAAATATTCAGATAAAAGTTAAATCACAGTTTGACACACTAATACTCCATTTTATATACTAATAACACTTAATTAAATCTCAAGGCGTTACAATATCTGTCAAGACAATAACAGAGAGGTGGTGGTTTGCCACAAAGACACAAAAAGGACCATGCCTCATTCTAACTATTCCATGTGCATTATTGCACACATTAGAAAGAAAGGGCATGCCTGTGCTACCAAGTAGAATACATGATTAAGCAATGAAAATATGGATGCCACAAAACTTATAATATACTACAGGCCTGGTAGCATATATCATTCTTTCGATGAAGTTTATATATATATATCTATATTGTTTTCTTGTTCTTTTCTCTTTTTTTTTTTTTTTCGTTTTATAGAAATCATTGTCTAGATAAAGTTTTCGAAAGGATTCCAAGATGATTGGTTTTTAGCTTGAGATCTCTATTTCCTTATCTCAAATCCACTATTTCACACCTCAAGAGGAAGACCTTTTTCCTTTTTTTTTTGTGTCAATCTTTCCTTAGAAGAATCTACTGAGTGAGCATGTCTTAAACACTTCTGTTTTCATTTTTTATCCTTTGATATATAAATCTAAGAGGGACATAACTTCAAGAGAATGGTTAAAGCTAAATGTAAGTTAAGAATAGTATATTCCCTATTTTTTTCCCTTTTCCTCCTTTTCCAATAGGAATAAGCATAACATGGTAGAAAAACTATGTGCCAACTGCTAACTTCAAAGAAAAAAAAAAAAGGGGAAGAAAATAAAAGCACAAATCATGACCTTCTTACTAGCTTAAAGAAAATATCACTTTTATTACTTATTCGAAACGAAATATCAAAACAATATGATTGCTTCTTGTTGAAAACCACCTCAAACCCACCAACCATGTCCTAAATAAACACTTGTGTCCACCAAAAAAATTCAACCAGAGGTGACTAAAGTCTAGTACTTAATAATGTTTTATCTGTGGAAGAAACAGGAAATTATCACATTTAAGGCCTGGAATAAAAGTTAGCAGCGTATATATTTTTAGTATAAATTATGTTAGGTTTTGTTGGATTTTGTGATTCAAATAAGCAGCAAAAAATTAAAATTAATTCCTATAAAACCCTCACAAGATCTATGCAATTCAATTAGATTGATAAGAAAGTCATAGAATCTTACCAAGATGACAAAAGGGGCAAGATTTCTAGAAGGAAGAAAGCGAGTTCACTCTAGTGACACCCTAATTCGAGCTTTTCGTATTCAAGATAGGATTCAGACGTTGTTACTTAGAGCAACGCCCTCTGTAGGTATCCACACGAATAGACTCTCTTAAAAACCGAATTGGTATGCTAGCACTCTCTCCTTGCATTAAATGACTCTCTCTAATTTTAGAGTTTTTTAATGTTTTTGCCTTTTAGAATAAGAGAACGCCTTTTTCATTCTAATTCGGCTAGAAACTCTAAAACAGATATATATATATATATATATTGACTTTGAGAAAGAGTCAAATTTTAACTAAGATAAACTATAATTCAAATATGATTCATAGAATCTATACAATGTCAGATTCAATGAACCTAGACATATCTAGTACATCAAATTTGGACATTATCAGATTCATTGAACCTAGACACAATAAACCCAAAATTCGTTGTTGGTCTGTTCTAAGTGTGCGACCTTGTAGGTTCACCTAATTTTGGTAGTGGGCTTGAAATTATGTTTCAAGCCCATAAATCATAAGCGGCCTCTAGCAAGACATTATGATTATCCAAGTTATGCGAATGTTAATAATCAGATATAACCTAATATACAATAAGTATAAAGTCCTTTTGTCATAGATACCTTGATTGAACATAAGGCATGGTTTATGTCATCATTATACTATTCAATTATATTATTTCTTAATCTTAAGTAGACTGATATTGATAACCCTTATTAATTCATTCCAGTATGGCCATACATTTTTCTTCAATCTAACTTATCGAGGAGCCCATAGATATCTTTCTCATAATAAATGAGGGACAAATTCTTAATCACTCATATTCCTCACATGATTCACTCTATATCCAACAACATTCCATTCCATCATCTTGTTAAAGATAATATTAGAATGTGTCAAAATATAAAACTTGTCATGTAGGAAACAATGGTGATTTAAAGTCAGAGGAGTAGGATAATAGTATTGTGATGAGAATCACTTATGACAATTATCCATGCAGCATTCTCATAGCAGGTCAGTCTAATACATCATTTCTTAAATATGTATATATGAGTTGACTTAGTATCTCATACACATGACTAGTAAAACATAATCATCAGTCAAGCTTCATACTAGTCTTTATTCATTATTATCCTAATAATAATGACCAACTAGGGACAATTTAGAATAGAATTCAATTTTCACATAAGAGTTTTACTATCAAGTCACATACTTGATGATCTTAGGCAGAATTAACTATTCATGAAATTAGAATAAAAACAATCATGAAAATGTGTCTTTATTAATAAAATGCAAATATAATGAAGTCAAAATGTGGTCATTACATAATTAGCCTAGGGCATATTACTAACAAATTGTTGAATTGATCCTTAACTTTTTTAGAAAAGTGGGATTTTAGTTCCTAATTTTTTTTTTGTTTTTTAGTCCTCAACCTTTTAATTAAGTTGAAGAGGGACAATTTTAACAATCAAACTGGTAAATTTGGCTTTTAAAAATTGTTGGACGTCATTTTTTTAATTAAAATTATTGAATTATCCTTTATTGATACATTAAAAATTAATTTTAAAATTAAAACAAAAATAATTTAAAAATTTTAAAAATAAAACAAACCCAAAAAAAGAAAAGAAAAGAAAAAACAACAATCCTAGATCTTTAACTTAAGAACAACTCTTCCATGAAAGAATAGGAAAAAAAAAAGCTAGAAAAAACCCAAATCTCAAACCCAGATCTTCAACCAAGAACATCTTCTCCACGGTTAGATTGTTCACTACAAAGGTTGAAGGAATTAAGCTAAAACTAACCATCAAAGCTTTTAACAGTCTTGACAATTTTGAAGGCACAACCCTCGCAGTGCATATCGATCTTCAAGACCACAGTGAGTGAGTTATCCTCCTTCTTCTCACCTCCATCATCGTTCTTTTTTTTTCTCATCATTGCTCTTCTTCTACATCAACACACACCAAACTACCATTAAAGTCCACCCAAGTACAAGAGAGAGAAATAGAGAGAGAGAGAGAGAGAGAAAGGACTGACCTTGCCCATAGTGAGTAAAGAATGGATGAATGACTTGGTAGCTTCCTTTGTTGTAGAGTTGGACATATCAAATGAGTGAAAAAGGGATCTAGGGAAAAAGAGGGAAAGGGACCGGTAAGGCTGAAAGAGAGCGAAAGAGAAAGAGAGAGCTTTGTGGGCTCTAGATCTAACCAACGATGGCTTTGTTTGACATATGAGCTCTCTTGGAGACCCACCACCAGCTACTATGGATTTGGCTTCTGAGAAATAAGAAAATTAGGGATTTTTTGAGTCAAAAATATAATTACAAGGATTGAAGAAATTGTTCTAGGTTTAAGTTAAGAAAAATGATGAGTAGTTTTGGGTTTTTTTACTTTTCTGTTTCTCTCCTCACCAAACCCTCACAATCTTTTCCCATACTCTCTTTATTTGTGCTCTTCATGAAGGTGTTCTTCTACGGCGATGACATCTCTTTCCTGGTGGTTTTCTTCAATGGTGATGGCCTCTTTTCCACACTGGCTGCTATGCATAGAGAAAAAAGATAGGAAAGAGATTAAGGAATTAGGTTTTTAGGAAAAATTGGTTTTGTTTTTTTAGCATAAAATCTTGTTTTGTTTTTCTTTTTCATTTCTAAGTGATTTTAATAAGATTATATAGTTTTAATTTATTAGTTTTTCTATTTTATTTTAATTTTTTTGCAAAAATATTAGTGTTTTTACTAAACT
Source organism: Artocarpus hirsutus (assembly GCA_946598075.1). NCBI lineage: Eukaryota > Viridiplantae > Streptophyta > Magnoliopsida > Rosales > Moraceae > Artocarpus > Artocarpus hirsutus. The sequence goes on from CAMOHE010044134.1 coordinate 17,734, forward strand.
GCCCTTACTTAAGTAGCCACATGCACATCACATGACTTTTTTAAATGGACATCAGTTAAAATGGTCCCTTAGCAACTTAATTGAAAGGTTAGGAATTGAAAAACAAAAATTAGGGATCAAAATTTTACTTTCATAAAAGATTGAGAACCAAACAATTAATCTACCCAATTTTTTAAGTTAAAAAGTAGCATTTTTTTAAATTTCAAAAATACCCTTTCCACACAAAAATATCCACTCCCTTCCCTACCACCAGATCCACAATGTCGTAGATTGGCCTTGATGGTGTTGCCCATCGTAGGAGTCATGTAGATAGTTGTTGTTGTTACTAGATGCTCAAAGTTTGCTTGGAAGAGATCAAGCCTAGAGAAGATCCAACCTAATTCATACACGAGGTTTCTCTAGTAGTCTAGTAGCTCATCTAAGAGCGTTGATCTTCAACTGGCATGATCTTTGTCATGATTTTAGAAGTCATCACCATATCTAGAGAAAGACGGTCCACGATGATGAAGACAAAGTTAGGCAACAAGGAGCTTAGTCATACATGTTATGGGCTTGCCGGGACTTGGCTGTTGATTGACACTAAGGCATCAATATGTTGGTGCTAGAAGGAGGGCCTATGCCCTAACAACATTTCCATTAACGTGGCAACAAGAGGACAAACTTAGGATAACTTTCCCTGGCAAGAGAGAATGAGGAACAACTAAAATCGAAATCCAAGCAATCCTCGTAGTAGACCCTACATGGCCTAGTTCTGGCCAGGTGGGCAAGCCAATATGGGTGGAATAGCTCTAAAAAACAAGGGCCTAATCTATGAACTAACCACAATAATACGTCTCCTTATGGAGCAAATGCCAAAACAGCAAGCGCAACAACATCCGCCCCTGACACTCCCTTTGCCAATTCGAGAAGATTGAGTAGGTGGTCAAGTAGGGTAGAGGGATAGGTCCCATTGCAAAGGGGACTTTGACCATGTCATAACTAAAGCTTCAAAAAATGCCTCCCAAAGCAACCACATAATCCATAATGGTTGACTGGGGACCTAAGATGGTCGATTGCTCACCACAAGGTTCTTGGGATTTAATCTTCGATAGGCTCAGGAACCAGGATGTTCACCTTGCTAAAGACTAATTAGAAGCTCAAGACAATGATCAGGTAGAACATGAGTCTTGTATAGGACAGATATGCCTAAAGATACTAATTATTGGCAGCTATATGACTTGTAGCAATAGATTGACTAGATCAGGAACATCCAGTCTAGGGTCGACGAAGGTGGCATTCCTTAACCACCCTTTACGATGTGATCATGGGGGCTCCTATGCCGAAGAAGTTCAAGGTGCCATAGATAAAATCATATGATGGAACAACTTATGCCAATGAGCGCTTTGAACTCTACAAAGGGCATATGATGTTGTAGAATGCTAGTAATGCATCAATGTACAAGGCGTTCTTGTTAACATTTACTGGCTTTGCCTAGTAGTGGTTTAAGCGTATCCAGCCAGCACAATGAACTCTTTTTGATAGCTCTCTGATGCATTTTCAATAGTGTTCGCCCCATTAAGATCGAGAAGGAACGAGGTTACCCACCTCTATGCTGTGAAGCAAGGGGATGGAGAAGTTAGGGATTATATCAATCACTTCATCCGAGTAGCTTTGGAGGTAAGGCAAGAAAAGGATAAGACCCTTAAACGTGCCTTTTGTGAGGAGTTGTAAGATAAAAGCCCACTACAGTCACTTGCTTTAGAATAGCTGAGCAACTTTTTCCAGATGCACGCTTATGCTCAGAAACATACAAACACTTTGGACTATATGAAGAGTCAAGGAGAAAAAGTAAAAAACAAAAGAAGAACAAGAAGGACTTACCCGATTAAGGTGGAACCGACTAGAACAAGAAGCCAAAGACTGATAAGCGAAAGGTTCCTACCGAGAAGTTTTAAAGATACATGCCTCTAGTTGCCACTATAGACGAGGTGTTAAACTAAGTGAGTAATTGTAATTTGTTGGTGGACCCACCGCCTCTAAAAGGAAACTGAGCAAAAAGGCATCAAAACAAGTACTACAACTTCCATAAAGATATCAGACACAATACTTGGGTCTTCATTTAATTGAAGGATCAAATCAAGAAGCACATCCGAGATGGACACTTTAGGGAGTTTGTTGCCTTCACCCCTAGAAACAACGTTAGGAGAAACAACCAGTCCTCTAGAAAAGGCCAGCCGAGGATATTGAACACTGACGGTGTGAATGCCCAAGACCAGCCATATATCATGCATACAATCTTCAGTTGGAAAGTTACTAGGGTTACCGCTAGTGGTCGACAGGCTTACACCTTGGAAGCCCACTTAGTCAAGAGAGGAGGACTGATGAATATGTCTGAGCATATCAACAAGATATTCTAGCAAGAAGATGTTGCTATTACTTTCACCAAGGAGGAGACAAACAGGCTAATCCACCCACCCTATGATGCCTTGGTATGCAAACTTTAGATTGCAAATAACATAGTTCGATGAGTACTGATCGACAACTGTAGCTCGGCAGATATCCTATTCAAACAAGGCTTTGATAAACTGAAGATAAGCAATGCGGTGCCCATCCCAATATGGACCCCGTTATATGGATTCTCAAGAGAATGTGTCTGAGTAGTAGGTAAGATTTGTTTGCTAGTCGTCTTTGGCAAAGATCGTACATGGATCACTCAACTGTTCATATTTCTAGTGGTGAACAAACCATCCTAGCACGATATCATAGAGAGACCAACCCTTAGCGCCTTGAAATATGTGGTCTTCACCTATCGTCTAGCCATGAAGTTTTTCATTGAGAATGGAATTGGAGTGATAAGGTAAAAGTAAAAGGACTCTAGGGACTATAATGTTAAGGTGGTGAAGGAAGCAGCAACTCGGCAAATGAACATCTTGGCCATTTACAAAATGGACAAGATGGAGTTCTTTACCAAGGAGGGAGCGAAGATGTTGTCTGCCCTAGACTCGCAGCTCCCTGAGGAAGAAGTGCGAGCATCACCTATGGAGGACCTCATCCCATTTCACCTTGACCCCAAGCATTTAGACCGAATGATTATGCTCAAGTCTAAGTTAAAGCCTAAGATCTAAGAAGACCTAAGATTGACTTGAGTATTATTAGCCATCATTTGAACGTGAACCTTAAGCACAAACTTATCATTTAGGGAAAAAAAAAGCCTTTAACCTAGAAAGGTATGCTGCCATAAACGTGGAGGTCTAAAAGTTGCTCGAGGATGTGTTTATTTGAGAAGTCATCTACCCTAAGTGGTGGGTGAATGTGGTCTTGGTCCAAAAGGTCAACAGGAAGTGGTGAGTCTATATTAATTTTATGGACTTATACAAAGCCTACCTAAAGGACTACTTCCCCTACCTTAGATTGACTAGTTAGTGGCTGCAACCGCCTACCATGAAATGCCAAGCTTCATTGATTCATGCTGAGGGTATAACCAGATCAGAATGGCTAAAGAGGGCCAAATTAAGACCACCTTCACGACGATCTAGGGCAATTTTGTTATGTTGTTATGTCCTTCAGGCTAAAGAACATTGGGGCCATGTATCAACGCTTAGTGAACAAAATATTTGCTCAATAAATCAAGAAGACTATGGAGGTATATATGGATGACATGCTCATGAAGTTAGTCCGAGGAACCAATCACATTGCCGATCTTTGAAAAAGTTTCAATAGCCTCTATGAGTACAAGATAAAGCTCAATCTAGCCAAATACGCATTTGGAGTAGAATCTAGGAAGTTCTTTAGGTTCATGGTTAATTACTGTAGTATCAAAGTCAACCTAGCCGATGCCCGAGTAGTTGTAGACATGCACTCACTCCACACTATCAAGGAAGTTCAAAAGCTTACTAGAATGATCGTTGCTTTATCAAAATTCATTTCTTGGTCTATCGATAATTGCCAACCTTTTTTTAGGCACTCAAAGAAAGGTTTGACTGCAGCAGAGAGTGTGATGACACGTTCCAAAGCCTTAAAAGGTACCTAGAAACACTTTCGCTCCTATCTAAACCTCTATTAGGGGAATACTTTATGCCTACATGGCAATATTCAAGATGGTAGTCAAGTCGATCCTAGTCTAGGAAGAGGAAAAGATTCAGAAGCCTATCTACTATACTAGCAAAGCCTTCCAAGGAGCCAAGGAGAGATACTCGTTGTTTGAAAAGCTAGCCTTGGCCCTTGTTACCTTTGCTCAAAAGTTCTAGTCAAATTTTTAGAGGCACATCATCAAAATCACATCCAAGTACCCCTTGCACCAAGTCTTCCAAAACCAAAAAATTTATAGTCGGATGCCCAAGTGGTCAGTTGAGCTTAGGGCGTTCAAAATCCAATTCATGCCCTAAATGGCCATTAAAGCACAAGCCTTGGTCGACTTTATAGTTGAGTTCATAGGGGCCAACTAGGCCACCCCTCCAGCCAAAAAGGCACTAATGGAAGACCCTGACCCTGACCTTGCTAGTAGCAGTACAAGTAGACACAAGCCTGAGTGAAAACTATTCATGGACAAATCATCCAGTGTGAATGGGTCAGGCATCGAACTCATCTTCATAGCCTGGATTACTACAAAACTAGTTATGCTCTTCGATTCAATTTCAAAGCCTCCAACAATGAGCCTAAATATGAGGCGTTGATGGCCAGTCTTAAAATTACACGAGAGCTTGGAGTGGACCACATTCACGTTCACAGCGATTCTATATACATGGCCTAACAAGTGATTGGTGGATTTTGAAGCTTGAAAAGAATGCATGATGCAATACCTAAATAAAGTTAAGGCTTTAGTCGGGCAAATCAATTGTTTTTTGGTTGCGTAAATTCCCAAAGCTAAGAATGCCGAAGCCGACATACTCGCTCGGCTAGCTTCGGGCTCGAAGATGGCAACTTGACGTTGGTACCTATTGAGAGGCTAATTGAGCCAAGCATTCAAAGAACATAATTTGTGAATGAAGTAGCTAAACACATTGAAACCTATATGGACACGATCATCTTATTCCTGACAATAATTGAACTACTTGGGGACCGAGAAGAAGCCTGGCATGTTTGCAATAGCTCAGCTCGATATTCGATGACTATGTTAGACATGTATGCCCTAAGGAGTAAAATGTTTTAATATGCTTTTGGAGACATTTTGTCAATAAAGAATTTATTTGTTATTGATATACCAATTATTGTCCTCTTTACATTTATATATGTTGAATATATAATAAGCAAACAAATGTCTGAGACTGTTGGTCTAAATCACTAAGAATTAGGCATACGATTAAAAGATAATGCAGAAGACATGGTTCTAAAGGTGATGGTCTAAATCATAAGGTCCGCAATTGAGGGAATAAAGTTGGGCACATTATTCATGCAAAATTGTTATGTTGTCTACATCCTTGATGGGAGATAGTTTGTCTTGGCCATCGGAGTTGGACTCCACGAGTAGAACATTGGTACATTGTCATAAGCGATGATGCATTAGATCAGGACAAAAAGTGGAATTAATTTAGATTAATAATTCCATTTGTGCAAATCAATTCATTTTAGACAATCATATATGTTATATCTTAATCCTAAAATGATTAATCGGCTCGTTGTTTTGACTTATGTCTTTTAATGTATTGAAGGGTGATATCCTGAATTTGTGATGGTGTGCATACCTATACATTAGAGATGTGACTCTTAATAGCGTAGACTTGTTATTCATAGATATAGAATCCATAGCTCTATTGATGGAGTCAATGATATTCTCTTATATGCATTACACTATAATTGAAAAACTGGAGCGCTTAACCATTTGGATACAAAAGTGTAATCGAATGGTATACTATCCTTGCATGGTAAGTTTTTTGATAGTGAGATAATGGAACATAAGATAAAAATAATCCAGAAGGTAAGATGGAATTTATCCTTAAGCCAATTTGGAATATCCTATAGGGATATGATGTATTATGATATGTAATGGACACCTAGCTAATTTGGGCTTCATAATTTTATATAGTTTGAAAGTACAACTCTAAACTTTTAATAGAGTAACATTAGAGTTGATAATTATAAAATGTATATATGGGGTATTATATTTTATAATTATCAGAGTTTGAACTATATAAGTGTATCAGGTCCCTTGTACTAACTCATAATAAATCCTTTAACGATACAGCGTACTTTTCTAATAAATTCGAGACTTATGTTAAATTATTAAAATGGTTGAAATTGGATAGGATCAAATAATTCATGTCTGTTTATCAGTTTAATTAATTTTTGTAAATTCAAGATAAACTTGTTGAATTATGGAGAATATTTATTTTCTTAAAGATCATTTAGATATGACTATTTCAACTAGATCACTTCTCTATTGGATTATTTGAATTAAAACTAAGGTTTTATCCAAAAAATCTCGGGTGGGAATAAAAGATTCTTAGGGTTCACATTATCCTAAGTTCGATAGGCCAATTAGTTAGTTTGGCCCGTTGATGGAGCAAGTTCAACAGGTCGATTTGTTAGTTCAATCTATCGATCTAACAATAGTTTGACGCAAATTTATTAGAAGTTGATCCAGATTCAAATTTTGGAGGCCTTATCCGATAATGACCAACCTTGGGGATGACCTCTAAAAGGGAGTGAGTTTCTAAGTTATTCAGATCAGTTGAAAAGTTGAGAGTGAGTACTCTAGTGCTAAATACTCTGAAACTCCCTAAGAGCTTTTGTTCACAATCACGGACTATTACTCTAGATCTTCTCAATTGGTTAGAAGAAGAGTTATCGGTGGAAGTGCTGTACGATATGTGCCCTCACATACTCCGATTGTGGATAGAGAATAGCAAAGAAGACCAATTAGTTGAGGCTCTTCTAGAACATTCTTCTCTTCACAAATTATAGAAGCTCTTCGGCATAAAAAGATTAATAAGATCTAGTTAATTTATGTATATAGCATGTGAAACTTATGTTTTAGAAAATACTCCAATTTAAAAATTTTTAAAATTTCATTGCATACTCGTTTTTCTAATAATTGGTACCAAAGCCATGGTTTTTATGTAAATTTACAAGTTTGTAATCATGCTATACATATAAATTATGTGATTTGATCTCTCATATGCTTGAATTTAATTTTTAGAGAATTGAAACTCTAGGATTTCTATATATTTATATGTTGAATGAGATTATATGGTGAATGTTTATTAATTAATTATGATTGATTAAATTATTATTTAGTTAATTATTTATTAATTAATTTATGCCAGTTATGGTTTCTTCGATGTTAGAATATGTATCTAGGTTTTTCATGTAATTAGATGGCGGTTTATCATCACTGCATAGGAATTATTATTTTATTTTAAATTTGTAAAAATTTTGTAATTAAATAATCATTTGGAGTGAAAACGGGTCTAGAAGATGGATGATAACAGTTCCACTTTTTTCTTGAGTCTCTAAATATTTTATTTTTTGAATTGTTGAAAATAAGACTAAAAAACTACATAAAAACTATTTTTTAGAAAAGCGTGAAATTTGCTCAGTCGACAGGCTGAACCTTCAAGATCGGCAGGCCGATGGTTGCAAACCTGTAGGCCGAACCTCTAGTTTGGTAGGCCATTCGTGGGGCAGGTTTTAGCCAGCTTTGGCAGTTCGGTAGGTCAATGGCTTATGACCGGCTTGCCAATCTCAAAGATCAGCAAGCTGGTAGAGAGTTGTGGCTTTTCAGAAAAGGTGTGTTTTTTGTTGCAGTTTTGATTTCATTTTTGAGATAATTCTAAGAAACATGAAATTTTGTGATGACCAAAAAAGTGAAGTATTTGATATATGCAGGATTGAAGACTTGAGGAAGGGTGTCACATGAAGACAAATACAACTTGAAGATTCAAGGATGAAGAATCGATAATATGTTTCGATTGATCTCTTGTAATCTTTAATTTCTTTTCTTTAGGGTGGACCACAATATTACGGTTGTTTATTATTATTTTGCTTATGGCTTTGCATGATTGCTTTGCTTGTCTGCATTATAATATGATTTGTCATGTATGTTGATAACATGTCATATAAAATAGAAAGTGTCGCTCATAAAAAATTGTTTATGCATGTTTTAAAAATAAAACCTTGGTTTTCAAAAGATTGAGTGGGAGAAGGTTTTCAAAGAGAAGACTTACGGCCTTCATCGTTGGTCCATAGGTAGCACATGTTGATCCCAAACCCTAGGAAAGGATTTCATCATATACTGTGATTGATCTCTAAAAGGATAAGATATTTTAGCATGATTTATCATTGCATACCCCTAGGTAGTGATTATTAATCATGGATAAAATAATTAAAATGATGGTTATACACTCATGTTAATTTTATTATTAACCTTCCCTAAGAGCTTTGTTAATAAAATTAATGTCCAAAGAAAATGATTATTAATATATGTTGGATCAGACAAGCCTTGGATGGCATATATTAATCTGGAGGGGATCCGTGTTCCTAATTGTATTTGGCAAGTCTCCCCTAGGCGGCTTGTTGAATTCTGAGTTAGAGATTATCGTTGTAAAGTTGTGATATTTTCAAGGTTTTGACACATAAACAAAATTGTTTGTTTACTTGATTGTGTTATCATACTAAATTATTATGGTATGTTTGCTTATGTTTGATTTATTATTCTTTATTGTAGATTAAAATGTCTATAAATGCTTTATCTTTAATGCTCAATAAAAACTAATTAACTGGTGAGAATTAAAATGATTGGAATAGGAACTTGAATATCATCCTGGCCTTTGAGAAACAAAAATTTGTGCTAATGACACCGTGTCCTCCTGAACCTACTAGGGAATCCACTAATGAGCAAATCCAAGTGTATCATCGTTGGAAATATGCTAATGATCAGGCCCAATGTTATGTTATGGCAAGTATGAATAACATACTACAGGCTTAACATGAAGATTATGAGACTGCGAAGTGGATCTTGGATAATCTTAAAGACATATTTAGAGGCTAAGCTATAACAAAACAACAAGGGGTGCTTCAAAAACTTTTGAACTGCAAACAAAAATAGGAGACATCTGTGAAGGAGCATATGATGTTGGTCATAGGTTACGTTGTTGAGACTCAAGCCTATGGAGCTAATATCGTTGTCGAGTCACAAATGACTATGGTTTTTCAGACTCTGTCAAAAGAGTTCATCCCGTTTAGAACTTCATATAATTTGAGCAATAGACAGGATGTGACCTTAACGGAGTTAATGAAGCAGTTACAGGAGTTTGAAAATCTAACCAGGGAAACTCCTGTGGGTGGTGAGGCCAATGTGGTAGCTACATTTGGTTCCAATCCTAACCTTGGGAATGGAAGGAAGTAGAAGGCTAAGAATAGGAAGAATAAGAAGAAGAAAAAGAAGAACCTAAAGAAGCTGGAGTGCTTTTTGTATGAGAAGATTGGGCACATCAAGAAGAATTACTATGACTTCCTTACACGAGGAGGTAGGTGTGATCTTGCAGTTATTGAAACTTGTTTGGTTGGTTATAGATTCTGAAGCAACTAATCATGTTTGTGTCTCTCTAAAGGGGTTCAAAGAAATAAGAAGTCTGCTGCATAAAGACTTTACTTTTTGGATGGGCGATAGATCCTTAGTGTTAGTTGAGGCAGTGGAAGATGTCCATCTTCACTTTGATAATTATAAGATTTTAGTTTTGCGAGATTGTTTTTATGTTCCTAGACCTAAAAGGAATTTAATATCTTTAGCTTGTTTATTTAAAGACTCTTATTTAGTTTCTTTTAATAAAAAAGTGGTGATTCGTAAAAACAAATCTTTTATCTATGATGGATGGATGCAAAACAATCTATATTTTATCAAACCTAAAATGGATGTACTACTTAACTCTGAGATTAATAATAGTAACTCAAAAAGACCTAAGGCTTCTCACTTTAATATGACCTATCTTTGGCATTTACAATTAGGTCATATTAGCCTGAATAGGATTCAAAGGTTGGCAAGGGATGGACTTTAAAGTCACTTAAAGGTAGAATCTATACCACAATATGAATCTTGTTTAGAGGGCAAAATGAACAAAAGATCATTTGGGTCTAAGGGCAATAGGGCCAAAAAGGTTTTAGAACTTGTGCATAGTGATGTTTGTGGTCCTATGAACATCTAGGCATAAGGAGGGTATGAGTACTCTATCACTTTTATTTATGATTACTTTAGGCATGGGTATGTCTACTTAATGCATCATAAAAGTGAAACTTTTGACAAGTTCAAGGAGTTTCAGGATGAAGCTAAAAAACAATTAGGTAAACACATAAAGTCACTTCGATCTGATTGAGGTGGTGAATACCTCTCTAATGAGTTCTTGGAACATTTATTGGAGAATAGGATTTTTTCCCATTTCACTGCACTGGGCACTCCATAACAGAATGGCATAGCTGAGAAAAGGAATAAGACTTTGTTGGACATGGTCAAGTCCATGATGAATTATTCATCATTGCATTTATCCTTTTGGGGATATACACTACAAACCACATGTTATCTTTTGAACAATGTGCCTTCAAAATCAATTCTTAAAACTCCTCATGAGTTATGGACAAGGAAGAAGACATCCTTCAACCATATTCGCATATGGGGATGTCCGGCTCATGTCTTGTATAAGGAAGTGAATAAGTTGGAAGCACGTTTAGAAGTTTATGTATTTATAGGATATCCAAAACAGAATAAAGGCGGTTATTTCTATAGCCCAAAGGAAAATAAAGTCGTAGTTTCAACAAATACAATGTTCCTTGAGGAAAGTTATATAAACAACTTTAAGCCTCAAAGTAAAGTGGCACTTGAGGAGTTGACAAGTGATTTAATCACTCCGGGAGTTTCGGTGAAACCAATCTAATCGATATAGAAAAACCAATCGAACAACAACCTAAGGGCTTTTGTATAGTGGAAGGATCAGGCGTCAACCCGAGTGGTATATGTTTAATGGTGAGGCCTTTTGGCTGAATTGAATAAACATGATAGGGATCCTTATATTTATGAAGAGACTATCGAGGCTGTTGTTTTAGAACTTTGGACAAAAGCCATGAACACTAAGATAAAGTCTATGGAGACTAATCGGGGTCTAGGAACTTGTTGATCTTCTCAAAGGGGTAAAACCCATAGGGTGTAAATGGATCTATAAGAGAAAGAGAGGAGTAGATAGAAAAGTCAAAACTTGTAAGGCTAGACTAGTAGTTAAGGGATACACACAAAAGGAAGGATTTGATTACAAGAAAACCTTTTTGCCTGTAGCCATGATTAAGTCCATCTAAATTCTCTTGTCCATTGCTACCGCTTTTGACTACTAGATTTAGCAGATGGATATCAAGACTGCCTTTCTAAATGGCTATCTTGATGATTCCGTATATATGGTACAGCTAGATAGGTTCAAGGCTAAGGGTAAGATTTATAAGCTGATAAAGTCAATTTACGGACTTAAGCAAGTTTCCTCTTCTTTGAATATAAGATTTGATTAAGTGATCAAGACTTATGGTTTTGAACAAAATGTAGACAACCCATGTGTTTACAAGTACATTAATGATGGGAACATGGTTTTTCTACTACTCTATGTAGATGACATTTTGCTAATTAGCAATAATGTTGGGACATTGTCATCAGTTAAATTATGGTTGACCAAGTAGTTTGACATGAAACACTTAGGTGAAGCTAATTATGTTCTCGGTATCTAGATCTTTTGAGATTGGAAGAATAGAATGATAGCTTTGTCCCAAGCAAGCTACATAGATAAGATTCTCAAGAGGTTAGCAAAACAGGATTCTAAGAAAGGTGGGCAACCATCTAGGTTTGGAATTATTCTTTCTAAGAAAGACTCGCCAAATTTTGATGAAGAAAAATAATACATGAGGAAGGTGCCTTATGCTTCGGTAGTAGGTAGTCTCATGTATGCCATGCTCTATACATGATCGAATATTAGTTGTACGGTTGGGATAGTAAGTCATTTTCAGTCAGATCTAGGACCAAACCACTAGGTTGTAGTCAAGCATATTTTCAAGTACTTGACAGGCCTCGAGGGTATGCTTGTATATTTAGGTAAGGATTTAACACCTCTAGGATATACTGATTCAGATTTCCATTCCTGTCTAGATTCGATGAGATCGACTTCTAGTTTTGTGTTTACTCTGAGCTACGGTGCCATTGTTTGGAGAAGTGTCAAGCAAGATTACAATTTAGATTCAACAATGGAAGCTGAGTATATGGCAGCTAGTGATGCTTCGAAAGAAGCAGTGTTGCTCTGCAAGTTTCTTGGGGATCTTAAAGTAGCTCTTGGCATGGATAAGGCAATATCACTCTATTGTGATGACATTACAGTGATTGCTAATACTAACGAATCAAGATTTTACAAGAAGAGTAAGCATATTCATCAAAAGTATTATGTGATAAAGGACTTCGTTGAAGGCGAGTATGTTGTTATATGCAAAATCGCATCCGAGGACAATTTAGCTAATCCATTTATGAAGACACTAACTATGAAAGCTTTCGAGAAGCATGTAGAAGCTACAGGGATGCATGATATTTTCTCACTTAGTGTAAGTGAGAGATCGTTAGACATGTATGTCCTAAAGAATAAAATATTGTAATATTTTTTAGAGACATTTTATCAATAAAGAATTTATTTATTATTTATATACCAATTATTGTCCTCTTTACATTCATATTTGTTGAATGTATGGTAAGCAAACAAATGTCTAAGACTGTCAGTCTAAACCTTTAAGAATCAGGCATATGATGGATAGATTATGCAGAAGACATGGCTCTAAAGGTAATGGTGTAAATCATAAGGGAATAAAATTGGGTGCTTTATTCATGCTAAGATTGTTATGTTATCCACATTGTTGATGAGAGATGGTTTGTCTTGGCCATCAAAGTTGGACTCCATGAGTAGAAACATTGGTACATTGTCATAGGTGATGATGTATTGGATTGAGACATAAAGTGGAATTGATTTGGATTAATAATTCTATCTGTGTAAATCAATTCACCTTAGATAATCATATATGTTGTATCTTAATCCTAAAATGACTAATGGGCCGTTGTTTTAACTTATGTCTTTTAATATACCAAAGGGTGACATCTTGACTTTATGATGGTACACGTACCTATACGTTGGAGATATGACTCTTAATAGTGTAGACTTGTTATTTATAGATTGGAATCCATAGCTCCATTGGTGGAGTCAATGATATTCTCTTATATGTGTTATCATGTAATTGAATAATTAGAGCGCTAACCATTTGGATACATAGGTGTAACCAAATGGTATACTATCCTTGGA
>CAMOHE010044135.1:0-15340 GCA_946598075.1 Artocarpus hirsutus
AATATTATTGTGCTAAACAATTAATACATAAATAAAGCATGACTGAATGTATATAAAAATCATCAGCATAACAGTATTAATTTAAAATATAAGAAAGTATTATTTCTACTAAAATATAAGCATTATAACAGTATTATATAATCAAAATCTACACCAAATAATTATACATATGAAATCATGTCTAACCTCACCACACTACTCTAACCTAGCTTATTCAGCATTTCCACAAGTTCTATAGAGAAAATATGGAAATAAAATGTAAGCATAATTTCGTTGTGCTCTAAATGGTGTGTCTTTAGCAATACGAAGAAGTTGAGCTTTTATTAGTGGGGGCTGAAGGAAGAAAACAAAGGAATTAAAATTCACGAGTAAATAGTTGAACAGGAGTCAACTTTCAATTATTTGTTTCTTCGATTATTTGGTGTAACGTAGGAAGAATAGGGAACGGGTGCATCTCGTCCTTCTTTCACATGGACTGGAGCTGAAAGAATAGCTCAGATTGAGTAAAAAAAGAAAGTCTGATTTCGCCTTGATGCTCTTTCTAGGCTGTTGGATCTGGAGATGGACGGTTAGATCAAAGGATGTAAGAAGTTGATCTGCGTATCAATGCGTGGAATCAGGAGTTTCTTAAGTAAGTGGCCGACATGTGGGACCCCGTGGAGATAAAAGATGATTTTCTTGTCTTTCTTTTGATTTTGTTGTCCAATTTTGCTTATTCTGATACTGTTTTGCTACGTTTTGGCACTAGATTTTAAATTTACAAACAAGTAATTAAAATAAAATAATTTTTTTACAAACATAGTGTGTATAATAATTATAAAAATATGTATTTTACATAAAAACACACAAAACAAACCAAAAATAAAAATAGGTTTCTAAAATTAACGGACCTATAGGGTTTCACACAGATATAATATTTAACACTCAAAAATATTTTTAAAAATTACTAAAAATATATTACGACATAGTTGAACACTACAACCACACTTTACAACATATTAAGAATAAAAAATAACAATCACAACATATTATTTTTATGATTTTAATTTATTTCACAACATACAAATATTTTACACACAAATACACTTCTAAAAATTACCAAACATATACTTAGACATAAAACATACTACAAGCATGTATTTAAACATATTTTCATACTAAGACACAAAAACACTACTTAACAAGAAAAAAGCAATTTATTAAAGGATTTAACAAGAAATAAAAGCGTAAATAAACAAGTTTAGCCTCATAAAATATACACTTTTACAATCTCATCCATCAGAGATATAGGAAGGGTGAGGAGGCGGCTAGCTAGGTTAATGGGTGCGTGGAGCTACTAGGTGGCGTTGGTGGCTAGCTAAGGTGGCTATTGCGAGGCAAGGGCGAGGACGAGGAATGGGTCGAGGCGATTTTCTTGCCTAATTTGCAACAGAGAAAGATGCAAGGGACAGAGAGAAATCAAATAGAAGAAAAAATTACAAGAAAAAAATTAAAATTAAATATTTTCTATTATTAATTAATATTTAATTATTTTTATATATTTGATTAAAATTTCGATACATTTTTTAATGATTAATAAGATGCCATGCCATTAAAACATTAAGTTTACAAGCAAAATTAGGCAGAATGGGTATTTGACCTATTTTTTATAGATCAAGGACATTTTGACCTGTTTCTATAAATTAAGGGGCAAATTGGCCTGTTTCATAAATTCAGAGAGCAAATAAAATAAGGTATATAGTTTAGGGGATATCTAGTGACTTCTTCAAAAAAAATAAAATACTGTATTGTAAGTTATTCAAGCTTTAATGGTTGAAAACTTAAAAGAACAAGGATATATAAACATGTATTACATACACAAATTTAAACGATTCAATGCGGTTTAAAACCGTCTCTCAAATTTCACAACCATAACGTACTGATGATTCCACCCAATCTCAAACTGCCCAAAAACAGTCAATCATCCAATTGGCCCAATCCATCGATTAAGGTCTCCTTTGAACAGTCCTAATGGAGATTTCCAAAAGAAATTTGTGGATTTTTTTTTAATGGAATTGTATCCAAGTTTTTGAGTGAGGATTCTGTCATAACTTGATTAAACAATAAAATTGTAATAATAGGAAACTTATGAGTTAAGATAAATAGTAAAATTGTATACAATTAGTGAGGACATTCATAATTATTGTGGGGGCAAATATAATCTCCCCTTTTCAACCCTAATCAATTCAATTGGGGACCATTTTAATCAATGTGCATGAACTACTGAAAAATCACCTTTTCTTATCTTTGATCAATCCAACTGGGGACCATTTGATCCCCACGCACTAGCGAAAGTTATGCCAGTATGTTATTATATACATTATATTAAAATAAAGACATTGATATGATACTGTTGGTAGGGGACTGAATTTCCCAGCTAGCAAGGAAAAATAATTAACAGGTAATAACCAAAACCAATTATAGAAAAACCAGCACGTATTATTAACAGAAACAACATCGCCCTAGACAAAGCAAAAGGAGAGTATTACATTACATAAATGGAATAGCATAAGAGTTCTTCATTTGTGCATAGAATAGATACATATAGCTAGGTAGGATAATACACTCTCTAACTACCAAACTAATAATCACTTGCCACTACAGGAGATCAAAAGAACAAACAAAAGGCACCTCAGAATCAGAATTTCCATCTTAAGTACATCAAAATAACTTAGAAAGTCTCAGACTCTCATCTCAGTTGCCATCTTCAAGTGAGAACAAACTGACAGTGAAGAAAGCCTGCAAAAAAGAAACCCCATGTAAACAACAATTCAAAACATCTCAAAAATTAAAATAAAGAATAATTTTTTTTTTTAAAAAAAAAAGCTTACTTGGGTCATTGTTGATTAACATAGCAGTGCCTCCAAAACTGCAAGTCCCTCCATTTCTCTTGTTCTTCTGCCAGTAGCTATTGAAGGCATAAGAAGCATGAGCTACAACAGAGTCTGGGCTGTAACAGTTCCCATGTGGCTGGATTTCATCACAATCAGCACCACCCATTCCACAGGCATAATCAAGGGCTTCCTGGAGTGTATCAGAAGGAACAGAAGGCTTGGCCACACACCAAAGCTTGTGGCTTATGCCATCGCCGCTGTGCGGTGGTGGGGAAACTGGGTGAGCATGGGATGGATTGCAAGGTGGTAGTGTGTAGCTATGAGGTGGACTGGCAGGGTAAACAATTGGAGATGTTTCTGGTGTAGAAGGGAAAGGGACATGGGGTGGTACCGGTGGAGTGGCTACTATTTGTGGGACTGAGGGGGAAATTTGGGGTGGATGGGCAATTTGGGGTTGTGGGGGTTGAAAGTGTTTGGCAACATTTGAAGGGACAGAGAAGCCAACCGAGGAGTGGAGTGGTGGGTCTGCAGTTCTTGGTAATGGGTCATTTGGTATGGTCGGAAATGGATCAACCAAACTGGGGTTGTTCAAAGATGTAAGCTTTCTGCTCATGAGTTTATAATCATTACTATTGCTATTGTACTTGGTCTCTTTTGGGTTGGTGAGTAATACATTTATTTTTTTGAGCTCAAAAAATCCAAGCTTTTTCATGCACTCTGAGTGAGAAGAGACCAGCCTCACGGTTTCATCAGGTAAAGGAGAGAACTTTGGAGGTGGGTTCACAGAGTAAGTGGAATTTTTGCTCTGAAGAAACTCCAAAAGGGGTTTGGTGAATTTGTGGGCAAAGTCTCCATTAAAGTAAGTGGAGTGTGGGTGTAGACAAGAGGATGAAATGGAGGTTGAGACCTTGATATCTTTCTCCAAGCCCCACCTAGTGAGAGAATGATGAATGTTCTTGAGAGATGGTAGGACTAGAGAGAGATTGTTCCTCATCTCTTGGTCATTTGGGCAAAGAAGAGTGTCTCCAACAACAATGCTAGTGATCTCAGTGGAAGGGTAGTGAGGAAGGACATAGGCCCTTAACCAACTTTCCGCCATTAAAACACTTCTCGAGACCTCATTGAGGTATTTAGTACTTACAGAAACGGCAAGCCCAGAGTGAGCTGAAGCTTGAGGAGACTCTGGAGTTGCAGTGTAGAGATTGAAGAGTTGAATAGATTCTTGACCAGCAACTACATTTTTACAAAAGAAAGAAAACACAAAAGGGGTAAGAAGAGAGAAAGACCGTACAAAACTACAAAGTGAAAAAAGAAATCCAGTGCCTTAGCTTTTACTTACCAGTAAGACCTAAGAAAGACAAAAAGAAGATGTGAAAGATCAGCAACACCATCTTCAACTTCAACATTTTTTTCTCTCTTCTTTTGCTATGTTGTGTTGGACTGACTAGGATCTGAAAGAAGAGAAAGGAGAGCTAATATAGTGACGTCTATAATCTGTCTAAATGCATAAAACACCAATGTATATATATATATAGGGAAAATGTACATGTATACATGTGCTTTTCTTACTCTGAAGAGAGAGGGAGGGAGGGAGAGAGAGAGTGTGTGTAAAGCAAAGGTTAGAGGAGAAAGCAAGCATATTGATGCCCAACCGTAAAGTTTTCTCTCTAGTCTATACAATGCTGCTTTCACCGGTCCAATTTGCAATTAAAAAAACAAAGAGCAACCGTCTTTAATACGAGTTATACTCTTATTATTAAGAAAATAGTAAAATTTAATTAATAAAAAATATATTATATATTTAATTAAGGTTTATATTTTATAAATTATAAGATTATAGCTCTACACCGATTAATAGGGTGTTTTGAAAGTGGTGAGAACCATTTTTACTGTAACATATGAGAACTTTACACTGTAGTAATTTTTTTATTGTTATTGTAGCATGTAAGAGCTTTTTACTGTTTATAATTGATTTTGTGGTGAGAACTGTAGTTTCTACCACTTTGTCAAACACTCTCTAAAAATGATTTTTTGAAACAAATAAAAGAAATAAAAAAAAATCTGCCCTTTGTGAAAAAATTTTTAACTCTCCAAGACTACAGCGGCTACAAAGTGAAAAAAATATTTACTTTTTGGGGCCAAAATAATAATATGCTACAAAATGAGGCTTGACCATGGTGGGTTAAACTTTGTTATGAGATGTCCAATCTACAAGGAAGCAAGAGATATTGTCCTTACAGTGAAAAATTATTGCGACACGTGGTAGATGAAGAAAGAGTACAGGGTACGAAGTGTGGAAGTCAATGAGAAAGCCCAAGACACGAAAACCAACACAGTGACTGTGTTCCTACAGTCAGAGAACAGAGAAACAAGAGAGAGAAAGAGATAGAAGAGAGAGTGACAGAGTTGTCGTTCTTTTGTGATTTTCTAAACTCTCTGTGCTTTATGTCTTGCTTCAATGTTGAACTACGGCCTTTGTGTAGCTGGAGCGCATGAACATGAAGGAACGCAAAACTCACCACGAAACGGTGTCGCATTAGGAAATTAAGATTCTGTTTGTCTCGTTTGTCTGAACAATTATTATGAACTACGAGTTTAAACCGCACAGCATAATATATAAATATTTTATATTGTAATATATTTTTATTTAATATTAAAAGCTTTTTTTTTAATAGTTTAAACTTCAAAGTTTAAACCTCTTTTTTGAACACACTTATTGTTTAAAGTGTAATAAGAGCCAATATAGAAAAATTTAAACAAGATTAAAGTATCATATTAGAGATTTATGTTTAGATAGCGTGAGACTGTCAAGAAACTAAAAATATAGAGTATATTTTTCATTGTAGAGAAATGGTTGAACTAAAGAGAATTTAGGAAAAGGAAGGGGTCAAATTCTCATAAACTAATAGTTTGATTTGTTTTAAACTATCCTTAGATAGAGACGATTCAGGAGAATAGGGGGTCAATTTTTAAAAATCTTGTTTGGTTTTGTTTTAAAAAATTTTAAAAATGTTTTTACATTTTTTTTGAGGTAAAAATTTTAAAAACACTTTCAACATGATTATCAAAAAATTTTCATCTTTTAAAATAAAATTATTTTCACTTATTTTAAAAATAATACCAAATAGGCCTATTTTTTTGACTCGTTTCAAGCCATCCTTATTGTTAAAAATTGAGATTTTATTTTGTTTACCAGACACAAGCTCAAACGATGGGAATCACAAACCAAACGTAACCTAATAATGAAGAAAGTGGATATGGTAGTTTTGCTCTCACACTAGTCAAGAAAGCCGTTTTTTTTTTTCTTGCATACGACTGGCATAAATTGATAGCATCCATGGCCAAGAAAAGCACAGGTCCCATGGGACCGCAGTGATGAACAAAAAAAGAAAAGAAATAGGACAAGGTGAGTTGCCAGCGGACCCACTAGAAAAGTTAGATCTCGCAGCTTGTGGGCCACACCCCCCACAGACGAATGTGGGAGGAGACATGAGGATGACTGGTAGGCCTGATTTCCAAATAAACTACAAGTCGAAAACATGGCAAATTGGCCATTAGCTCAGGCAATAATTGATCAAAAATCAATCATTTTCTTTTTAAAAGATTAAAAATCGATAATTGACGTTAAATCAATAAGAAATTACGATGGAGATAATAATTTTACTTTGTGGATAATCGAAAGCATATTGTTCTAGTTATTGAATTAAAATTTTAACGTTTTAATTTGTCATTGTTTATATTAAATTTTTGCATCATAATTTAAAACTATTTTTAATCGTAGATCAAATTATTAAAAATTAATATAATGATTAAAATATTTATGCTTTATCGATAGAGTAAAAAATTGTTTAATCAAAGATACAAATTCCCTACATCAATGTATGTATGTATTTTTATAGATATATCAATATTCTATTTGGCCAGGATTTGGTCCTACAAAAGCATGACTGCAAAGGGTAGTCACGTAATATATCTCGGCACATAAGATAAGAGTGTCGCTTTTGTAATACCCTGAACTTGAAATGATTTTTGTTTAAGACAATTTGGTCCTATTATTCACAGGGCAGAATTGTGATAACAAAAAGTATCTAGAGGCACCGTGAACATGGTGTTAGAACGTAATTTCATGATGAAATGATCATTCATAAAAAATCATGAAGATAACTAATAAAATCTAAAAGTTAACCTAAATTTATTGATTATCATGTGATTTTTGAGTTTGTAGGTTGAGGTTCTTTCAAGTTTGGTATGAAAGTCCTCCCTTTCTATAATTTCTCTTTAGATGGTTGACAGAAAAATAACGTACATACTAATTTAAAAATTATAACCACTTTATATTATATAACTGCTAGCCCTAACAGCTATCCTTAATCACTAATTTAACCTATCATAAAATCAGTAATTATATTTTGGTCTCTACACATAACAGGCCACCACTTAATGGTACTTTAAAACTTTAAAATCTAGATTAATCACTTTAATAAGACTAACCTTATTGGATAGCCTTTAATACATATTTATTTAATATATTAGCTCATATATTAGATTAATTCCAAGCCACAGTGTTATTGGACAAAGCTCCGATCCATGCGGCACCCTAAATTATAGGCTTCCCCATTTCCCAGAGAAAAAAAAAAAAAAAGATAGGTTTTCATGTGCGCAAATGTTATCAATTAAAATCAATAAAAAGACACAAAGGTAGCTGTACATGCGTGATGAATTACAAAATAGTAACTGACTTACGTTGCAAATGTGATGCGTTAGCAAATGTAACACCAACAAAAATAAAAAAATAATAAAAAAAAAGGTGTGACAGCAGGTAAGGCGATTTGCGTTTTTTAAATTGGCTCATATTTGTGCAAGACCCCTAATACAACAACCACAGTGAACACAAACCGGAAGCTTATGAAAAAAAAATCTACATAAATGTTTTAAAATCTTCAGTGTGAGATTTTCAGTCAACATTTTATCATGCATATGTGCATAGACAACTTCTAGTAATACTCGTATCTTCGTAGATATGCCGCCTCTTCACCTCCAAACCAAACAAATTTCCAAGAGCAACTTAGAGGGCGTTCATGCATACTTGGAATTATGTGGAGTTTGGTATATAAGTTTAGGCCAGTTCAAACTAATTTTTACAGTAAAAATTATTTTAGTTTTCGTTTTCTTTCATAAACTATAGTTTTTCAAAAATCAATTATGATTTTAAATTTGATGTTATATTTTATTTTTGTTTTAAATTTTTACATTCGAAACATCAAATCGAAACTATTGTTTAAACCACACAGCTTAGAACTTACAATTCAAACCATAAAGTTCTAAGCCATATCATTCTAAATCCACACACAAAATGAACGTTAGGATGTGTTTGGTTGCAGTGGCAGAATAGTAATGTCAATGGCAATGGGAATGGAAATGATAATGGTAACAGGCTATGATAGAAAAGAAAGTCGGTTCACTTGTTTGGTTGTAATTTTAGGATTAGCATACAATGGAATATGAATAAATTCATGTTCACAAAATTGCCCTCACGTTATAATAGTAATATTTTATATATCAATATGATTAATATAATATATAAATTGTAATATAATATAATAAAATTATAATTATATAATATATTATATAATTACAATATAGAATACAATAATATTATGATAATGCTTACTATATAGAATATTACAAAATATATGTATAATATTATAATGATATTTTTATTATTAGAATAGATAAAATATAATATCTCATAAAAATAATAATATTCAATTATAATCCAATTACAATATTACAAATAAATTATATTATACTAATGTAATAATATATTATATCATATTTTAATAATTATAATTATCTAATGCTTTATGTAATTATAGCGTATGATACAATATAGTAGATAATAATATTGGAATAATAATATCATATTGATATTTAATTATATTAATATTTAATTATATTATTTATCGTATTATTAATATAATAGATCATAATTATATTAATAATAAAAATATGTTATGATCATTATATATAATACTATATGATAAAATAATATTGTATTATCACTATAAATATGAAATTATTAATTACAATTACAGTCATATTACACTATGTCATGTTATTATATTACATTATATTACCGCCATTGGTTTGATATGTTTTTTTCCCAATAATTGCTCGGTTTATTGATGTTTTTAGGTATTTTAAACCAGATATGTGTGCGTGTGTTTACTTCTGCTTCTGATTGTACTATAGAGTGAGTATTTTTTCTAATTTTTGCTGCAATAAAGCTCATTTTTAGCAAATATGAGAGTTGAAATTGTTAAGAAATATGCAGCCAAATTCAAAATTTTTTAGAATATCACCTTACGTAAATAATTACGCGAAATAAAAAAATCCCTAACGAAAAAACAAAGTTCACGCCGAAAGCCTACAGCCGCACGTGTTGGCATGCTGGAGTTTCTATTTTGAGGTTTCTTTGTGGTTTATTATCTATTCTTTGAAAAGCTATAGATAGATAGATTATGTTCTTTTCTTGGGTGTGTGTATGTGTAACTTTGATAATTTAAGTGAAAGAGATGTTGGAGAAAAATTTTAAAGAGAAAGTATGAAATTTTTTTCTTTTGTAACTTTTTCTTCATCTTAATAAATTATTCTGTAATGGCTAAAAATAGATATACCTCTCACATCGAGGGTGAGCCACTATAAATTTTATATGTTCTTATTTATTTTTCGTTCGTATATTTTTCGTTTTCGGTAGAATTAGAAGCTTTTCATTCACAAAATAAGCCACTGTACATACACATTTATCTCAATATATTTGAAGGAAATAATGCAAAAAGATACATATTTCATATGTTCTCTCTTTGCAACCGATCTAACTTTTGCATTGCCTGTTGCTATTTTTGGGCTGTCCTATTTTCACTTGCAGTGATCATGAATTGTTCCTAATTGCCACTAAAAATAGACCACACTGTACAGAAGAGATTTATAGGGTGTTTGGCTAGTGGTGGGAACTATTGGTAGGAACCGTTTTTACTGTATTATGTGAGAGTTTTATATTGTAGTAATTTTTTTTTTTACTATAGCATGTGAAAGCTTTATATTGTTTATAACTAAGTTTGTGGTTCACACCACTTTTAGCCAAATACCCTCTTAATATGAATGAGAGTTGCCATGTAGAAACAGGAGACCATATTCCTTAACCATCAAAACCGCTCCCAAAACTCCGTTCCTAAAAAAACAAAAAAAATATCAAAACAACAAAACAAAAACTAAACTAAACTAAACTAAGCTTTTGGAAGAGGTTTTTTTTTTTTTTTTTTTCTTTAGAGTTTGCGGTGGCAAAAAATGTGTCTTGGACACACACACACATATTTATAAACTTAGGCTGTGTGGCCTTAGTTGAAACCAAAGTGTTTTCATTCACATGCTACGGTATTTTTAATTTTAACCCAAAAAAGATTAGATTTTTGCCATTAAGGATCGTGTACACCCCTTATCAATCAGGTCGTATGGAGGAATGGGCCTATTTCTATATAGAAAATCTCTTTTTGGCCCATATAGGCTGTGGTCCAGGCCTCTCATAGACGCAGACCCCGTTAGGTGGGTCCCACATACTAGTACTCTTCTTTATACTAATCCCCACGTCAAAATAATAGCAAACCACAAAAACATAATAATTTTTATATATAAAATGAAAATAAGTTATCATGTGGTGCTCTCAAAACACCCAAAACTTGAAACCTTTTTTTTTGCAAAGCATTTTTTTATTTTCCAGTCAAAACATTTTTTCTCTTTTTTTGAAACATTTTTTCTTTTGATTGCCCAAAACATTTTTTTCCTTCAATTTTTTTTATTTTTTGTTTTTTTTTATTTTTATTTTTTATTAACATGTTTAACACACTGATATAAAAGACGTGCCTTCAATTTCTAATAACAATAAAGGGGGCGTTTGTTATACAGTAATCCTAAGATGGGAATAAGAATCTCATAGATTCTCATGTTTGGTATAAGAATTCTGAGTTTTGAATTCCTAAGAAACTCATTCCCATAATATTCAAATTACCCCATTTTGGAGTAATTTGAATCCCATCCAACAAGGTTATTCATATTCTTAAGAATCTCAAAACTATGAAAATCTCACCTTTTTCTCATGATGATGATGATAAATAATATAATATAATATAAAAACTATTAAATATTTATAATATTATTAGAACTTAATATTATTATTTAATATTAATATAATATAATATAATATTATATTATAAAATATTATATTTTATTATTATTTATATTCATATCCATATATTATATGTTATTAACCATAATATATATTATATATAATATTTTAGAATAATTATATTATTATTAAATTATTATAGTAATAATATTATTATAAATTAATATTTTTATATATAAATATAAAAATTATATCAATATAAAATATTAATTTGATAACAAGCATAATAATAACATTAACAATAATAATAATAATATATAATATATTACCTATACAATATCTAAATATAACATATATTATTATTAATTAATATTATAATATATATATAAATAATATAATAATAAAATAAAATAAATTTTGTACTGTTATTATAAATTAATATTAATATATGATAAAGATATAAATATTATATCAATATAAAATTATAATTTAATAATAGGGATAATAATAATAACAAAAACATAATAATATAATATCAATATAAATAGTATAATATTAATATTCATAGTAACATCAATATTAAATTATATAAATACTATTATAATAATTATAAATATAAAATATAACTAAATATGTTTAATATTTTTTATAACAACATTTTTATTTAATGTCAATATTAATATAAATAATAATATACTTTTAAGAATTATGTTATTATCATTACATATATTCATATCAATAAATTATATATTATATACAACATTTTGATATTAATATATGGTTAAATAATAATTCCATGATTATTATAAATTAATATTTTTATATAATATAAAGAAAGTATTATATTAATATAAAATAATAATTTTTTAATAATAATGATAATAATAACATTAATTATTTTGTCAATTATACAAGATTCTTATGTACAACCAAATACAGTAATGTATTATTCTTAGAAATTTAATAGAAGATTTCTATGTTCAATCAAACGTAATAATTTTGATTCCTAAAAATCATATTCTCTACAATCATTTTCTTAAGAATATGATCCTTACTGATTACTGTATACCAAACGTCTCTAAAGTCTAATAACTTGGGATGTAATCCAGGCAGCATGAAAGGAATTTGAAATTCATAATGCATAAGAGGGAAAAAAGAACTTTGACAAAAGAAAGGGGAAAACATAAATTAAACCGTGCAGGGCTTCATAGAAGCTTCTAGCTGATTCTCTATTCTTTTAAAAAGTACACACGTGTTTGGCATCTCTACAAAACCAACGAACATTTTCATTTTTCTTCACATAAAGAAATTTCAAAATCTCCGCATATCACAGCACTAACATTAACTCTTCCGGTCTCGGAGATCATAGTTCGCAATTCGAGATTTCGTGCGACTTCAATGACTGTGATGGGGCTGGTGGTTGGGGAGGTGGGGGCTCTGGATAAATCAGTAAGGTTTTTTTTTTTTGTTGGAATTAGATATAAAGGCTGAGATTTGATGTCGCTATGTCAATGGTTTAAATTTCAAGAGTTATTTTGTCATCTTTACATTTAAAACTAATAGAGTTAAGTTTAAGGGGGTGTTTATATAATTAGTGTTGGTGAAGGGTGTACCACTTTAATTTGGGTAAAAAAAGGGGTGTTAATGTAATTTATTTTTTGGCAATTAATCCTTATTTTTTTGGGTGAAGATGTGGTAGTCCTAAGCTCACGCACATTATTGATAGTCTCCACTCTTGGGCCACACAGATAGAATCCAGTGGCTGAGAACATCGAGGGTGTATAGCAGAAAAAATATATGTTGTCATATTATAACCTTTCTTTATATATATATATATATATATGTATATATTTATTTTATAATCTCACGAAAAAATGTAAAGTTGCATTTATGTTTCTTAATCATCTGAGTTTAAAAAAAATCACTTGACGTAAAACTTTTATATGTTATAATAACAATAAAAAAAAATATTACAGCATAAAATTTTTATATGCCCTAATAAATACAGTTTAATTACTTTTTCAAACACATTGATAAGCTTTTATTCCTTCTTAATCCTTGTCATGAATTTACGATAATATGCCTCCATGACCATTTTCTATGGGATAACGAAACTCTAGCAAGCAACCTATTTGAATAAGAATTTTTTTTTTTCTCATGCTTCCTGGTTGATTCTTGTTATTTTGTTGAATCAGTTCGCTTCGGAGTAAGAAAAATGGGTTTGGGATATGGGGTTAGAAGCGTTTGTTTAAAGGAAACATGAATCGAATATTTTGGGTATTTTAGTTCTCTCTAGCCTTGATCGTTGATGACTACTTTCTTTACACTGTTACTGGAGAACTCATGCTGGAGTTTGAAATCTCTCTGCCCTCTGCCTATGGCTTGGGGTCAGTCCAACATTTTTTTAGGATGAGTTAGGCCTACTTTTTCTCATCTGTGTACGAGATATGAGAAACTCCAGTCAATCATTTGGCAAAATAGAGAAATAAAAAAGTTGGAGCTTGTGGATTTGGATCGGTTTAATGGAAGATCTGGCCGGAGTGGGAAGGTGATGATGATAACAATTGAGGTAGAGGGAGAGAGAAAGAGAGAATAGAATTCAAGTGTTTCAAATAAAAAAAATTAAAAATAAAACGGGTAAGAATTTGTTGAAACCGATACTACAGGCAAATCAAAGTAAAACCGTACAACTATGGAGAGCCTTATAGATCATACCCTATCGATGCTGTGGCTCAGGTGGACGCTACAACATCTTTTCCCATTTTTCAGAGGGCTAATGTTTTTATAATTTTGGTATCTTGTATTTTGATGTACTCCACTGCCTTGCCTCCTTGTTTTGAAAGTAGTAATAAAATTACAAGTTAATTACATAAATATAATTTTGAATTATACCTATTTTTTAATTTCTCTCTTTATTATTTAAAACTACAAAGCTATTTTTTAAATTTAAAAAATTTGTTTCAATTTTATTTCTATAAATAGAAAAAATTTGACAAAACAACATAATTACCTTTAAACAATTATGAAAAATATCTTATAAAAGTAAAAACATAAAAATTCTTAAAACAAAGACATCAAATTTCTAAAAAAAAAAAAGATCTTAGTTTTATGACTTTTTGAATATTAAAATATTTTTAAAAATTTTCTCAAATTATGAAAAATATTATAAAACTCCTAAAACTAAAAACATAAAAAAATATCTTATAAAACTAAAAACATAAAAACTCTTAAAACATGACATCAAATTTATATATAAAAAAAAAAGATCTTTAGTTTTATGACTTTTTGAATGTTAAAATATTTTTTAACATTTTTCTCAAGAAAAAAATATATTTCAGAAATAAATTCGATCTAATTAAAGGTATATTTATTTTATCTCCGTATGTTTTTGGTTTATTCATGAAACATCTGTTATTTTAACGGGTATGATTTTTGTAAAATCATATGAATAAATATCACTTTAGTATTTTTTACCAAGTCCTCGTAGTAAATATTTAAAACCTACCTATCACTCATCACTACTACTAACCTTGTCCCGCTACATTGATGCTCAATTAAGTAGCCTCCTTCTCATTTGGAGACATAAAATTAATTCACCTCAACTACTTACAGGCATAGAATTAATTCACCTCAACTACCAGGAGACATTGACATATTTTCTCAACCACCTTTTTAATGCTTCCTTCATCTTCTTCCACAAGCCCCATTTGCCCCCTCCATTATGTTGGCATTATTTGCTAAAAGTCTCCATGGGAGACATGATAATATTTTCTTTTAATGCTCATTTATTTCTTCCTATAACTTTCTCCATAAACCTACAATTATCTCTTGCTTCTCATTTATTTTGATGCCTATTTATTCAACCATCACCACTTCCTTCTCTAGTTTCTTATTCTCTCCTTTCTCACTTTAATTTCTAACTAAAGACACAAGGCATAAAGCTCTCTTTATAGCCAAGTGACTATAATTCTCAACCATGTTTGAAGCCGCTTTGGAGTCAATTCAAACTTGATTTTTAACCCAAACTTTGGTGTTTTTTAAAAGAGTTTTAAGGTAGGTTTTTTTTAATTCAAACTTGGCTTTAGTATGTATTTTCTCCATATTTAATGCATGTTTTTCTCATTATTTGCAAGAAAGGCTAAAGATATAGTTTGATGATGATTTTGGTATAAAACTCATAAGAATATATTTATTATGATGCATGCTGCCTATTTTGGAATGGTTTTGAAATTTTGAATAAGAATAATATGCTTTGAGTTTAAGAAAAACTTAACATTCTATAAAC
>CAMOHE010044136.1:0-29550 GCA_946598075.1 Artocarpus hirsutus
ACCTATCTAAATTGTTTTGGTAAGATTATATTTTTATTAAATTCTCATTTAATTATTTATTTGTTTAATTGTTCTAGCTCGCTTTCTAAATATTTATCTGGTTTACGAAATTTCTTTTAAAGTTAAATAATTTCCAAATATAGTCCTACTGAGCCTTTCGCTTACATTTTTATCTGTTTTAAAATCTTAACCTTAGGTGGACATCAGCTTAGGATCAGAGAAGAGTCCGCTGACCGGACTTACAATCAGTAGAAGATTCGGGTAGGTTGTGCTGTAGCAAGTAAGGCATGTAAACCTTTATCTTTCTTTTTTTTTACTTGGACTGTGGTTGTATTGTAATATTATCAGTACTATATGTGTGTGCACAATATGTGGGCCAGTGGAACCCATACTCGTTCCACCCCATAATCAAATGTTTTAATGTTCTTTTTATTTGCTTAATTATTATGATGGTTTGTTTTATTTCCCTAAATTATTTTATTTGAACGATTTTAAAATTTTCTCATTTTTATTTATAAATTTAATTCAAAAACCTCAATTTTTAACTAAATCTTTATTTAATTAACTTAATTAAACCACCACGTCACCTCCCGTACTCCGAGGCGTGACAGGCTTTGGTCGCTAAACACATAATATTGAAGCTATTTCACTTCAATGTGGAAACAAATATAATCAGACCAGAAAAACTACTATCAAATTTTTGACAATTTTTGTGGAGAAGTGGAAAAAAATTAACAATCCCACAAAGATATCTAACCTTTAATAATCATAAACGACAATTGTCACATTGTCAAAGCTTGCATGCGTTTTTCAAACTATATTATCCGGAAGAGTGTGTGTGTGTAATAAAAACACTTTCCAGAAAATTTCAAGAAAGAATGTGTGATGCCTTTCCAAAACTAAAGAATATACGTTAGACAAAAAGATTACAAAAAAGTGGTCACGTTACGTTAATACCAACCAAAAGTTAGCAAGAAAAATGAAATAATGAAAATATGACAATATAAGTCAACTAAAACAAGATAAAAAGAAATTAAATGACACAACCAAGAGATGAGTTACGTGTTGGTACGAACTATTCCCATGGTTTGCGCTGCTTTAGACAGTTGCCACGCGAGATGAGCAGACTAAAGAACTAATTAATATATATACATATATACATATATATATATATATGTTCTCATTATCTTTATGTTATATGCGAATATTCCATTATTTAGGACAACTTCTTCGCTATGTTATCAATTGATTACACTCTTAAGCGACTTATGTGGCACTTTGATAAGAACAATTACCACCCTCCTTATCCTTTAGTCATGTATGCAATACTATAAGGGTACAAACAAGCTAACTTCATCAAGTAATGTGCGTTCATAAATTTTAATTTTCTTTTTTTTTTTTTGTTATAATCAGATAATTAAACTAGGTTTTCTGTCAAATAATTGTCTATTTATCTAATCACTAAAATTGTTGCAAACATTAAAGCAATGGTTTCTAAGCTAGTATATAAAATCACATATGTAAAGTGTTTGATGTTAAAACTGTTGAAATATAAACTTGTTTTAGGACTAAAACTTGATGAAGTTAAAATTTAAATCCAAGCTCAACTCTGGGAAAGATTTTCTAGATTATTCTTCAAAAATATCTAGATATTTTTTGGAGTGAATGAATTATAGAAAATTCTAAATATGAGATATTTTGGAAGAAAATTCTAGAGAGTGAATTGTGGCCTTTAGATTAACAATGTGTTGACATAATCTTAGCCATTGGTTAAGAAGGTGTCACTAGTATAAATATAGGTGATTTCCCTCATTTTGCATCAAAAAAAAGTAAGAACTTCTAAAAGTGAAGAAGAAAAGAACCAAACGTTTTTGAGTGAGTTCTTTGAGAGTATAAAAAGTTGTAATTGTAAGAGTGTTCAATCTTATAATAAAAGAGTTTAGTGTTTGAGTTTGAATAAATTTCCTACAAAAACAAAATAATGTTTGAAATGTTTGATTAGCAATACAATGTTGAGTGTTATTTATAAAATCTTATTGAAGCTCTGGTATAAAACTTACGTCGTATACTTGGAAGATTTGTGACAAGCCACATTTCGTAAGGGGTGAGGTTCTTAAAGTTCAATCCGTACCAAGCTATTTGCAAGACGGCGTCAAAGCAGTGAACAAAAAGTTAAAGCAAACCAACCTTTTTGTTGTTTGGCGTGTTTGCTTTTCACCACATGGATTTCACAAAAGAGAGTGGAATCTAGTTTTTCTTAAAGAGCTAAACTTCTGGTGAAGTTATTTGTTCTAAGCATTTTTTTTTAAAGGCAATTTATTAGGAGGCAATGCTAAACATACCCTCTAGTTCCATTTGAAACACCGAGGTTTTTTTTTTTTCCTTTGACAACTTTGAGGGTGTTTGACAGTGGTAGGAACCACTCAATTCCCACCACAAACTCAGTTATGAACAGTAAAAAGTTCTCACATGCTATAGTAACAATAAAAAAAAATTACTACAGTGTAAAACTCTCATATGCTACAGTAAAAGTGGTTCCCACCACTCTTTCAAACACCCACAAAAATGTGTTTGAACTTGACTTCACAGAACATAACCTTCCAATTGCATAGATTAACCTTTCTCGGCAATCAAGAAAATGAGGACCACGTAGAACCACGTTAGGGAATGAAATCTACTTAAAGCTATTACGTAGATCAGATTAATAAGACCAACTATTGTTTTGCAAAATGTTTCCTAGATTAAGCTTAATTTGCTGGTTCACGTGTGGGACCCAATTTGATGAAATCTGAAACATCATTTATGGAAAAACATATAAACTTGGCGTACGTAATTTTTTCTTTTTTCTTTTCTTTTTTTTTTAAGTTGGTTCTTTTGTAGTTTAGATGTTAGCAGATAAATATATATATATATATATATATGTATGTATGTATGTATGTATGTATGCATGCATGCATGCATGCATGCATGCATGCATGTATTACTTGCCGTTCTGAGCAGCATTTACTCTGCAGGAGTGACCAGTCATAAGTGTAGACGACGTGTCGTTTTGAAAACTTTAGGCTTTGTTTATTTTTATCATCACACTCTCATTGTTATCGCAACTTGGGGAAAAAAAAAGAAAAGAAAGAAAGTGAAAACGTGTTGATAATATTAAAAAATAGACAACAAATATTGCTTTTCTTTTTTTTTTTTTTTCCAAGTTGTATGAAGAATTAAGAGTAACAAAAATAACACATTCCAAAGGAAAGCAATCTCATCAAAGATTGTGTCAACCTGAATTAAAAGAACATGAAATAATGTAGCCTTTGAACTTACAAGTTGCAAAGTATAATGAGAAACACCTTGATCATGTAGGAGTTTGAGAATTCCAAAAAGCAGTCTTTGAGTCCTGCCATAGACAGGATTCATAAAGATTTATCCAAAAAAAAAATGGAAAAGATGCAGGTAAAAGTAGAAGAACACGTGCGATTTCTCACTCACCAATCACCAAACAAATTGACTTCCTTCAAGTGAAATGAATCACATGCACGCTCATCCTTCATAAAAAAATTTTCTTAACCAACCAATCTCCAACAGTTTTAGCTGCAAGGTTGAAATCAAGTCTTGCGGTTCTTTGGAGCATATGCGAATTGGCTGAAGTCCCCACCCACCGTTGACCTTCGATAAGTAGAAGCCAAAGTCAAGATGATGATGATAATAGGAGAAAGTCAATGGAGATTTAGGGGCTTGCAAATTGTACTACCTATTGTTGCAAGTATTTCGAATGTCCTTAAGAGGAGCTCGGAGGCCACTCGCACGAGAACCGGATGAAGAATATCTAAAGGATGATATCATTGAAACAAACTTTTCCATAGATTTTTCTGCTATATCAGAATAATGGGCTAAATGTGAAATGTTAGAACCAAACTTTCCTTCATCAGTCTCTGTACACATGTGCTTAGACTTTCCATTTTCCTGAAAGCAATTGGAGTAGAATGAAAACTTCATAAGCACTAAGCAGAAACCATCAGAAATAAAATCATTTCAGTGGAAAGAAAATCACAAATAAAAAGTACTTGGTACTTACTTCCTGAATGCTCTCGTTTGTTGTTTTCTTTCTTTTCAAGACATGACCAAAGGAATAGCCATTTCCAACGGGACTCTTAGGAACTGATTCTTTACTTGTATCAACGGCCGGATTGTCATTTGCCAAACTACCTGGTTTGTGTTCTTGATCACTGTTATTTACCGCCTTATGCTGAAAATAAGAACTCCTCACAATAACCTTTCTGCTCTCTTTTCCTATTTTTCCCTCGACTGCATCTGGGGCACTCTCAGATTCACGCTCCTTTTGATGTGTTAGACAAGGTCTATGAATATAACTTTTGGGTTGATGCAACAATGTATGTTCCCGATTTCTTGTCTCATCTTTCATGCCTTTCATGTCATGAAGATAACTTAAGTAAGTATAATACGAACTGAGAATTTGCTCAAACTAGAGAAATTATAGCCTTACCATGTTTTGGAGATTTGTAAGGCTCCTGAACTTCAGTGGCAATAGCATCTTTAACCTAGAGAGAAACCAGAAATTTTTTTATCACATCTAGTGAACAGCTTAAGAAGATCCAATGCTTTGCGATATTAACTGAAAAATTGTCACAACGCTTATTCAGAACACTTACTGGATCACCAGTAAGAGGGACATCGCCTGTATTTTCAGAGTGAAGTGGGGGAGATGGTGTCTCTGAGCACGTAGTTTTAAAAGCAGCAGCTTCCTGAGCAACATCTGCTGTGGGACTGTGAGAAGAGTTGCAACTAGGACTCGGATGATTTGGTGATATACGTGGGGCCCTGAATTTCCTCTTTGCCTCAAGAGAGGCAAAGCCTTTGAATGTTAAAGAAAATGAACAGTGAAGCTTGCACTGACAGAGAATGAGCAAAGAGCAACAAGAAATTCACCCTGCCCCTTCATGGTTCCATAACATTAACCTTTATGTTTTAGATTTCCACTCGGTATTTTTCTTTTTTTCTTTTTTTCTTTTTTCAATAACTCAAACTCAAATTTTCCAGGCAGTTGTTAAGGGTTAGGATTTAAGGGAAAAAAATGCAGCAAAAAGATATCCTGAAAAGAACAAAATACCAGGTATAAAGGATGAGTTTTCTGTTGCCAAGACATAGCATTTGTTCATTGTTAGTCTACTGTAAACAAATGCCACTTGCCTGTCTCTTTACATTCAATTAATTAAACAAAGCAGACAAAGATATGCCTGTATTTCTCATTGTATGGAACATTTAAATAAGATTAACATAAACAAGACAAGAAAAAAGGAACTCAAATTTCAAAAGGATACAAAAGTACTTGGTCAGGAGATTCTTCTGTACAGGCAGGTCTAGCTTTTTCTTTACACTCACAACATCTACATTTTTGAGTTTGAAAGTTTTGTTGGCGCTACCACTGTCCTGTTGGAAAAAAAATGAGGGTTCGTTTACAAAGGTTACTAGTAAAACAGAAAACTAAAAAGAAAAGTGCTACCAACTAAAATGTACCAATCAACTCTGACATTGTCTGGTGTTTCAAGATTACATATAGCTCAGTATCAGCTCTCAGACTACAAGAACTACCCCCAATTTTTTTATTTCTTTAATTTAGTTTCATTAACATATTAAAAAAACATGCTTAGAGTATATGAAAACGGTCAAGTATTTGCAATATTAACTAATTGAGAACAAGAAAAAAGGTAAAGTAAAACA
The DNA here is from genome assembly GCA_946598075.1 of Artocarpus hirsutus. Taxonomy (NCBI): domain Eukaryota; kingdom Viridiplantae; phylum Streptophyta; class Magnoliopsida; order Rosales; family Moraceae; genus Artocarpus; species Artocarpus hirsutus. Next base: position 5,734 of record CAMOHE010044136.1, read on the forward strand.
CATTAAGAGTATTCACATTTGGAGGAAATTCACATCGATAAGTGTAAACATGTATACCTCAACTCCAACACCTGAAACCGGAAATGGCATGTTGGTAAATGGATCAAGATCACCTTCTGCTATACCTTTGGCAATATCTTGAGGTATCGATGTAAGGTTGTGTTAAGGTATCTCAAACATTCCACAACCATAGAAAAGAGACACATAGTTACGTAGTAAAAGTGACTTCTGTTTGAAAGGATATGGCCCTAAGAAATCCAAATCATCCCCAATGTCGCAAGAGATTTCGAACAGATGTACAATGTCCTCAGTAACAGGATCATAAACACGCTGATGCTGAAAAGTCAGGATGGCTTTCTTGAATGATTCTTCATAGAGTGGAGGAACTGAAGCAATGCTGTATCTCAGGTGCTTAATTACCTGCGGTCATAAGTTGGCATATAAGATATATATTCATTAGATCTATCTAGTTAAAGGACACAATTAACGAGGTCATGAACAATAAGAATTCACCTTATCATAAGTTGTGAACCTTTTGATAAGTGCATGTGCCCTTTTCAGGCCCATTCCAGGCAATGACTGCAAATAGTCACAGCCACTCAGAATGCACATCTCCAGAACCATTTGCTTCGTGAATCCAGAAAAACTTAACTCCTTGTTGTGTTGTAGCATGGAATACTGAAACTGAACAGCTTGCCCAAATTTGTCCATTTTAAAAATAATCTGGATTTGACAAAGTTCGAAGTACCCAGCAGAGATAAGAACATGATACAGGAACAGCATACGAAGCCAATTTTTGAATAAGGGATTTGTGGGGATTACTAACCCTGGGACATCCAAATGCTATTAGATCTGAGTCCTCAGTGATAACTGCATCAACCTGTTTGCTGACCGCCAAAAACGTCATTTGGGCATCTGCTTCATAAGGGGCCACAATATAACGTACATTCTCCTTCTTTAACACCTTCCAAAAGCAACCACGTGAAAAGATAAGAAGATGATTGTTTTTAGCACTCAAAAAAAAAAAAAAGGTTATGAATTCTAGAAGACAACATACTTTTGAGGAGGTAATGGTTTTGGTTCCACAGAAAAGTAAGTATTTTCTTACAAATGTTCTCTCTCTCACCTGAATTAACTCGTGTGCAATTGACGGTGAAATGTCGACAGCTTTTTGATAGCACTCATAAGCAGCAGCAGAATTTCCATTTGACTCATGCTCCATAGCACGTGCAAGATTTTCCTTCCTCAACCTGCAAATTCTCGGTCAAGTGTTACCCACGAATCCATACATTAGCCCACCCCTAATCTCATAGAACGGATATGGACCACATTGTACACTTGGTCAGGCAAACGGGTCAAAAGTTTAGATCAGTTTTCAAAAGGAGGAAATATAAATAACAAGAGCATGGAGAATTTAGCTAGGGATGTTTCAAGAGCTTTTGTCCTAACAAAAATAGGCAAGGAAAAGAAGGAAATAACAGGTTATTAAATATATTCTGGATGAAGCTCATCTGAAAGATTTTAAACCACACAACATATGAATAATCGTGGTCCACCTCCTGCACATTCAAAATTGAACATGCATACAGAACGCAACAGCAGTAGCAATCCAGAGATGCATGCAACCCAGGCCAAATACACTCCTGGACCAGTTTAGAAAGAAAGGCCTATTGCTGATGATTTAAAATAACTCTGTAGGTTAAAAACTACATGTTTGAGACCTAAACTCCAAACTGCAGTCAAAACTGTAGATAAGGTTTAATGTAGCCTGCTCCAAATTACTTGGAATGCAGAATTGTTAATCGACAATCATATATGCTAGTGCTACCAGTACAAGCAGAACGAAAATAAAAATAAGCCACACACCTTGCCCTTTTATTCTCTTGTTCACCCTTCATTGGTAGAGGACCTCCATCAAAGACAAGAATAGGTTTGACACCATAATGCCACAGCACATTTACTCTATGCATGCAATAGTCAACGTGCCTGAATATTGGAAAGAGAAAACAATAAAACCATTGTTAGTGCACCTCCTAATAGCTTAAGATTTTAGGAAAATTGGTAAACTGACAATTATGATAAGATAAATCTGTTGCATGTTAATTTATCAGTCATTGAACATACTAAATTGCCTGGGGCACTACTGACTGTAGGTTTCAAATGTTTCACTTAAGCATCAGACAATGTCCAGTAATTAGCTGCTAAAATATAAGACTACCATCCCTAACATCCTCCAATCTGAAAGAAACTCATGATAATAAATCCAATATATGCTTTAATTGTTGAAACATATTCTATACTACTCACTGAAACAATGAGTTAATTACTTCCATTTTATGGATGCAGACACAATTCAAGCCCTTCTCTCGCTGTTGGTAAAAAATGCATTGCAATTCGCAAGATGCTTCATTCAATAATTTACATTTTAAACAATTTAACATGGAACTTTCTGTATTCAGTAACTTCCACTAGCTTGTCGGAGCCTTCCTCCCTCTCAAATTTCCAGCTTCTAAAACACCGTTTACAATTGCAATGGACCTTACATGAAGTTTCTTTAAATATGATAGGAATGATAACAAAGTAACCTCCTATGAATATTATCAAAAATGTTCCATTTCAGCTTATGGTTCAGAAGTGTTGCATTTATTTAATCCGATTTCGAAAGCGTATGGGATTGTGAAAGCTTTCCTTAAAAAGATGAACAAAGCATTTGACAAAACACATAGAAGGTTTTTTTCCATTTTCAAACAACAACAATGACAACAATAATTATATTCATAATAAAGGGAATGGATGATAAATGGTTGAATAACTTTCATGTTTCCAAGAAACCACCCGGGCTTCTTCAACGATAAATGAATCCCCCGAATAGGTGAAAAAAAAAAAATCAGAAATTTCATCAACATACTAAAAAAAAGAATGCCCATTACGCGAAATTCATTACATGACCCAAAACAAGATTACCCATTTATCAAAAGTTTGTAAAATCTTTAACTACAGAGACCCATTTATCCCAAAATGACGAAGAAAAAAAAGACCTAGAGGTGGGGAGGCCTTTGCAGAGTTCTTTGCTACAAGACAAAGCGCCTTTGTGGAGCCAAGAATAGGTGTCCACAGCCACACAACATCCCGCCAATTCCTTTATGTGAACTGGCACCATTATCGATTTCAATAGCGGCAAAAGCCCTTGAATCCCCATTTCCCTTGCTCTCTCGAAACCCCTGCAAGTTCCGACCTTGGCTGATTCAAAGGCTTCTTCAGCTACAGAAATGGCAGATTATTTGTTTGCCTTCTTTTTTCTTCTCTCGCATTCTAGAGAAAGAAGAGAGGGTTACGAAGGCTTGGGGAAAAAAAATGGCGGGATTGTCAAATGTTTGGCTCCTAAAAGGATTTGTTGGCTCAATGATGTTTGACCCCTATTATTTTTTAGCAAAAAAATAAAAATAATAATTACTATCAACGCTGTGCGCTTGTTGGCATTGCTCGTACAAGCTGCTTTATGTTTGTGTCAGGGACTAGAGCAACTTAAATGTGTATGATAAAACTTGTTTTTACAAAGTTACTTTAAGAAATTGTTACTTGACAAGAAAAGTTTTTTTTAGATAAAACTTTGTTCAACTAAAAAATAGTAGATACAAAATTGCATATGACTATTCACAACAGGCATAAATAATCCTGGACAAAAACTAAATTCGTAGTAAAACATAAATGTAGCATATGTATAAAAGGCGTCATTGAGACCCAAAGAAAAAAAGCCTACTTGATACTAAAAATAGAACTCATCAACGGCTTGTTACAATAAACAACTATTTTTGATGGATGAAATCAATTTATCAAAATCAAATCTATCCTAGTGAGAGGACATACAACATGACATAGATTTAGATATAGCTGATCCATGCATAATGTTGATAATCAACATATGTGGAGAAACAATCCCCTTCAGCGTACACAGAAAATAAAAATAAAAACAAAACACAAACAAAGGTAAAAAAAAATGGAGATAACATTCTAACAAAAGAGAGTCCACTACTTCCACCGTCTACTTGCTCCTGGTAATCTGCGGTTCAACCAAAAGTCCAACGATCCCGCCTCCTACCTCGAACCTAATCAACTCCGATCTTAGATCTAGAATAGCGAGATTGTTCTACCCAGAGTACTCTATTGAGTGGCTATCTACTGCCTCATGTCCTCGGCCAGATCTAGGACTCCACTACCTTCCTCGTCTTTCTACCTCGCTAGAGATCACCCCTTGCCTTGACACCCTCAACCCTCGACCAAATCAACCACCCACAACCCTTCCTAGACATATTAGCCTTTAGATCTACTACAATAAACAGTAGTTCTCTCACGTCAACCTTGCCGACACTAATCTCTACCAACCTCCACGCCACTTGACCCACATAGTGCAACGCTTCCCTAATGCCTAAGATAAACTCCCTTTCCTACGATAATCTACTCATCCACCCCTTCTCATAGGTTAGAGGCTTGGTGGTTAGCCCAAAGGCGACACTGGCCTTTGCAAAATCTAGCAGAGTACTGATGCAAAGGGAAAAAAAAAACCTTTTTGATCTGATTTGAATTGGAAACTTTTACAGCAGGGATTGTTTTTTATAGCAACTATTACTATGATAATTTAAAAGAGAAATTGCATGAAATAGCAGATTTTAGGATTATTAACACTAATAACACCTAAACTCTAGGGTTTTCCTCATTTTGCCGCTGAACTTAAAAATCACTACTTTACCCCTTAACTTCTAAAGCTCCTCACTTTGCTCTCTAAATTTTAAAAATCATCATTTTACCCCTAAACTTTCAAAACTGCTCACTTTGTCTTTTGATTTTCTGTTCAAATAAACAAAATTAAACCCACGTGATTTACACATAAGTCACTTCTAAGAGTAAAAATGAGATTTTATCATTCTTAAATTTTGTTTCACATTTACACTCTTATTTAGTGCTTTTATTTTTTTATTTGAACTTTTATTTTGAAATAGTTTGTTAGCACAAATCTTCTAATTTTTAATACGTAACTCATTTAATAAGTTGATATTGTTCGCCAATATCTAAGTTTGAATACTCAAAAAGATGAGTTATGCATTAAAAATGAAGAGATATTAGCAAACAATATCAAGAAGAAATATACATACAAACCCTTTTTTTTAATGAGGGCAGATATAAAAAGGTTAAATGAGAGTGTAAAGGTGAAACCCAAGAGTGATCAAATCTTATTTTTGTTCTTACAAGCGACCCATATGCCAATTATGTAGGCTTAATTTTGTCTATTTGAATAGAAAATCAAAAAATATGAGACATAATAAGGAGCTTTAAAAAAGGGTAAAATGGTAATTTTGAAATTCAGGGGCAAAGGGAGGAGTTTTGAAAATTCAAGGAGTAAAGTAGTGATTTTAAAGTTTAAGAGGTAAAGTAAGGGAGACCCTAAACTTTAAAGGCCATTAATACTAATATTAAATCCCGGATTTTAATAAGCCATTAGTAAAAAATTTCAAGTATTTTAAATATTTATAAATAATAGTAGATTTAGTATTAATTAGTTTTTTAAACCACGAAAGTCCAAACTACCCTCAAAAGCCAAAAAAATTAGATCTGATTTCAAAACATCATTTCTTTATCTCTCTTCCCTTCTCTCTTTTCTTTCTCTCTTGCTCTCTCTCTTTGGTCTTTCCAAGAGACCCACCACTATCTGGTAGCGTGGATCTGGAGTAGAGACATTGTCCATCGAGACGTCGCCAAAAGATAGTCATTGATCGCGATAGCGCCAAAATCACCGACAACCAAGATCACCAGGAATTGCTCGGACAAAATCAAGGCTAGAAAATCACATGCAGCTTCATCGCTTAAGTCCGTTGGACTTCGAGTAACATCACGAGACCTTTTCTTCCATTGATGACACGGAGATCTGATGAGGGAAATTTGCACATCAACTGAGAGTCGACGAAGATTCAACGTTAACCGTGAAAGAGAGACAGTCAATGGTGTTTATGGCACCAAAAGTGCTTGACGTTGCCGAGGTTTTGTAGATTGGAGCCTAGCAATTCTGTTTGTGGCAGTGGTGATGTCGTACAAGCGGTGGCGAAATGGGCTGCGATGGCTTACGGCTAGCAGCAAGAGATCATTTTTTTTTTCCTTCATGCATTTTTAACGCTTATGTGGTGTAATGTTTAATTTTTTTATGTAAAAAGTAAAACTAAAACATTTACAGTATTTTCAGATCGGCAATGTCGTTGGTGCCGTTGTTGGTATGGTGAAATCGTTAGTGAATTTTTATATTTACACTATAAATATAGTATTTCACAGTAAATATAGTCATTCCCAGCCATTAGTAGTCCAGTGAAGTAGCCGATGAATTTTTATATCTGTACGATAAATACGGTATTTTCCAATAAAGATCGTATTCCCTGCAGCTGGCGGAGTCCTAGGTGAATTTTTGTATTTACATGGTAAATACAGCATTACTAGAGTAACACTGTATTTCTTGGCTATTGACAATCCAACGGAGTTGCCAGTGAATTTTTATATTTACATTGTAATACAGTTTTCTAGAGTAATACTGTATTTCCCCGCCACAACGGTTTGGCAAAGTCGTTAATGAATTTTATATTACACAGTAAATATTGTATTTCTCGGTAGCTGATAGTCCAACAAAATTACCTGTAAATTTTTGTACCTACATAGCGAATACGGTATTTCTTGGTAAAACCTAGTAAATATTGTATTTTTCAACGGCCAGCGGTCTGACAAAGTCACTAGTAAATTTTTGTAACGAACGAATGTAACGACATCTGTGACGTCCGAAAGGGGGGCGTTACATCTTAGCCACCAGCGATCTGACAAGTCAACGATGAATTTTTGTATTTACTCGGTAAATATGATATTTCTCGATTTCCTAATTGCCGGTGGTTCAGCAAAGTCGCAGGTGAATTTTTATATTTATATGGTAAATATAGTATTTTTTGATAAATATTGTATTCTCGGTCATCGATACTAGCAAGAGGAGAGGGGAAGAAATATAGAGGATAAAAAGGTGGGGGTATTTTGGGGTTTTTGTTTTCAATTTTTCATGAGATATTACTTAATTTCTCATGATATGCTATAAACTACACACTTTGAAAATATATGCTATTAGGGATAATTGTATAACTATACCTCCAAGTTTTCATTTTTTCTCAAGTTGTTCCTCTGTTTTTAAAAACTATAAAAGTATTCTTCAAATTTGAAAAACTTGTTTTAATTTTATCCCTTATACACTTTTTTGACTTAAACATGGAGATAAGATAAAAATACCCTTGATTAAGCCTAATTTGTTTATGAAATATATGTTTCTTCTTAAAAAATTAAAAAATAATTTTAAAATTGAAAAAGTCATAAAAATTAAGATCTTTTTTTAAAATTTAATATTTTGTTTTAGGATTTTTTTATGTTTTTAATATATAAAATATTTATCATAACTATTTAAGGGTAATTATGTTGTTTTGCTTAATTTTTCTATTCATGTGGATAAAATTAAAATAAGTTTTTGAAATTTTAAAGATACTTTTGTAGTTTTTAAAAACAAAGGGATAAATTGAGAAATAGTTAAAACTAAAAGGTACAATTATGTAATTAACCTTATGACATTATTTATTAAGTTTTAACTTAAGTATACTATTTTGCTCTTTCTCTTAATTTAAAATTATTAAACTAACCTTATAATAATACATAATTTTTAATCTATCCATTTTTTATAACAAACTAAAATAACATCAATAAAAGAAATTTAAAATTAATTTATAAGGTAACTTTTTTTAATGTGGTTATCTTTTTTAGAGTATTTTTTACAATTTATCTTGTTTAATAGAAGTAATTTATTTTTCAAAAAATCTATTAAATAATAAACATTAAAATATATTTTTAGCATTTTAATATATAAATATTACGTATGCTTTTGGTCATTCTAGATCTTCGCAACAATTTATACACGGGTGCTTCTATTAACATTCTTTATTTTACTTTTCACACACCTTTTTTTCGATTATCCCTCATTCTATTTCTTACACCTCTCTTAAAATACCAAAAAAGTCCTTACACTTAAATAGTATTATTGATTTTTCTTTTTCAACCTAACCACTAAATAAACTTACAATATTTTTCTAAACATTTTTCTTTTTCAGTTTATATACTAAGGGATAGTTTTTCCTTAATTATTTTTATTTTTTATTAAACCAAACTTTAGATTCCAAGGAACAATAATCGGTAATAAAATTGTAAAGGTTTATGTATGAAATGGAACAAATTGTTTCTCCATTACTTAAAAACAAGAAGGGAGACATGTTTTTTCTTTCTTTTTCTATATCATGTTCTTTATATCAAACGAAAGTGTGATTCCTTTTACTGGAGCTTACAATTTATAGTTGTTTTATGAATTAAACAATTTGCAATGATTATATAATTATAATTATTATTATATAACCAACAATAAAAATAAAAATTTGAAAAAGAAATAAACCACATATATTTGCATATGGAAGACTCTTTCATGTTGTAATCTATTTTTATACTTTTGAAGAAAAAAATAATACACTAATTGTTTAGAAAAGAATATATATGTTTAAGATAAGTTGCGCAATAAGTATTTTTCTAAAATGCTTTTGTAATTTATTAATAAGCAATACAATAATAAATAAATCTTTATAAATAAAAATGTGTGGAAAGTAGAATAAGATGCATTAATAGATGCATTATTTATACATAATTTATCAAATATCTGCAATTTCACTTCTGATGTTTACAACATCTTTAAAAATAATTCATCAAACACCTATCTACTTTTAGTCTATAGTACAATACAATAAAAACACAATAAAACAAAAACAGCAACATGACATAGTAATGCCAAACTAGCGCTATGTGTTTTACTCAAAGGATGACTGAATTTTCTGGTCAAAGTTGTTTACAGGAATCGTTCAATGTTGCTCGAAACAATACAAGTTTAATTCTGGGAAGAAATATGCAACTTTCATGCCAAAAGAGACATGTTAAATGACTTCAAAAAAAAAAAAAAAAAGGATGAATGACATGCCGGTTTAGTTGATGTCGTTTTTTGTCTTCATAACAAACTGCGTCGTTTTTTTTAAAATCTTTTGTGCGGTACTTATCAAAACAGAAGAACAAAAAAAGTTATTTTCAAAGAAAACGCCACTATTTTTAAAACGACATGAGGTGGATTATTTTTAATGCAAATGTTAATTATAATATTATATTTTTATTAAAAAATATAAAAATAACATATTTAATGTGTTATTTTATTTTGTACTCTAATACATAATGCTATTTAGTATGTCATGTTTACCTCTGTTCACAATTGTGAAACCTTAAAACTTGTAAAAGTAAACTTTTAATATTAAAATAATTAAAAAGTGAATATGTTACAATTATTAAAACAAAAAAGTTAATAAATCAACTAATAAAATGTAAATGCCAAATTTATTATATGTTAATTTGCCACTAAGTTTAATGTATAACGAATTTAGCATAAAAACACCGTATTGGAGAGTGGCTTTTTACACTCAAATGTTAAATTGGTCAATTTATCCTTGGTATATCAATTTAGCGTTGCGTTAGCAATAATGCTCTTAGTTGAAGCAGTTCACTCTTGGCTTTTGGGCCAAGATTTTATTAAGAGGCATCTATTGACACCTCCCATTTTATTTTCATACTCTCATTCTTAAACTACTCCCCAATTTACTTGTTACACTCTCTTAAAATATCAAAAGAATGCTTACACCTAAATAGCATTTTTGTTACATGATGGTCCAAAAAAAACATGATCAGATACAAAATTAGCATTTCAAAAAATTCAGAAAAGCATAATCTCTTTTTTTTTTCCTTATTTTTATTATTTCGCTAAGGAAGCATTTTTGTTTTTTAAAAGGTGTACGTTATGTATATCATTGATCTTTAAAAAAGCATTTTTCTACGAAACAAAAAGCATCCATCCTTATAATTTCAACTAACGATTTGAATTGTTAAAAGTTAATTAAAAAGATAACTGTCCAGAGTCTATATTGTGGTTTCACAGCAAAAGGTCCCACTTACTTCACAAGAAAAAAGAAAAAAAAAAAAAAAAAAAAAACCCCTATAAGTTCCACCATGGAAAGACACAAAGATAAGTTTTACCATAATCCTTTCATATACCAATCCAATTCCTAGGCCTTTTTTTTTGCTTTTTTTTTTTTCTCGTAAACCAGTAAGGATTCAATAATAAAAATTAGAATGGAAAAAAAATGAAAATTTTGAAGGAAAAAAACCACATTTTTTTGTGGGGAGAGGCGCTTAAACATCAGAATTCTGCTCTATTTTTTTTTTTTAAATAGGACACAATATTTTTTTAAAATGGGTTATTTGATGGATATTTCTTTCAACATTTTTGTTTTTAAGAGTTTTTTTTTTTTGGTAAATGTTTTTAAGAGTAATTTTATTAATACGTAATATAGTAATAAGAAATTCTATTATAAAAAGGGTATATAAAAAGTAAAATAAGAAGTATCAACAGTAAAAATGAATAAAAATAGGCTCTGTGGCCGTAAATTTATTCATACACACACACATATATATATATATATATATATATATGGAGCTTAAACAATTATGTGTGTCCCTACATATATAATGCATATAAATGTGCGCAAACTATGCTCTGGGGGAAACAAATCTTTCAAAATTGTTGAAAAATATGTTCACCAAAATATTATTGGACTCCAATAGCGTATATTCGCATATATATAATTTCCAACACAAACAACAAAACACGTGATATTAATGACTTATAATATACAGAAGTCACATCAACATCTCATAGTATTGTAACATAAATAAAAAAAGATATCTAAATATTTATGGTGAGGAACACTCCAGGCTGGTCCATTTGGAAGTCAGCGTGGACCACAAAGCTTGGTTTCTCTTTTACAAAAAATAAGATACAAAACTCTTTGATGGTCTCAGCTTGCTTTCAAATAATTGAGGTACTCTCTAAATTAGATGAACTCGTCACAAATTTGAGGACCATGTTGATTTGATGTACAAGTTGAAGCAAGTCTAGACCATTAAATATTTTTTGTACTTATCTATGACACGAATTTTGAGCTAAAAAAATTAATTAAAAGATGTTAAAAAAAATGGTGCAAAGAGTAGTTGAGGACATAATACCGCCTCATCGAAGCCTCTCCAACGTTAAAAGCCTTGCTTTTGGGGCAACTAATGTACAAGGGTACAAGAGAGAGAGAGAGAGAGAGAGAGAGAGAGTCTGCTTAGTGTTCTGTTTGGAGAATTGGGTAATCATCTACTTCTATAGATAGAGAGAGAGAGAGAGAGAGAGAGTCTGCTTTGTGTTCTGTTTGGAGAATTGGGTAATCATCTACTTCTATAGATGTTAACCGCACTCTCTTCTGTTTATACAGTTTGCAGTGATGCAGCTGGAGTTGCAGGTAATTGTTATATAAAAAAAAAAAGAAAAAAGAAAAAACTCTGTTTGGAACCTTCTTTTTCTTTTCTTCTAGTTGTACTAATCTTAGAATTCATTATGAATTTTCTGCATAGTAATTTAAAATAAGGGTCTACTTAGATAATTTGGTTTGGTTTAACATGGTTTGAAAATCTGCTTAGATGGGAGAAACTGGATGATTTTATTTTATTTTTTCCACAAGAAAAACACATTAATGAATCAAGTTGACAGATTCATTTCCTGAACCTTTTCATTCTCTTTGTGACAAACCAAATCCGTTTTCGTGGGGTTGGTTTATAATTGATGGATTGATGGTTCAATTGCAGGAAATCTCTTTGCTTTTGGGTTGTTTGTATCACCAATGTAAGTTCTCTAAGACCAAACAAATTTAATGGAAATTTCCACTTATACCCCTTCTTTCCTCAAAAGTTAATTTTCTTGTTTCTATGCAGACCAACATTTAGGAGAATTATAAGGAATCAATCAACAGAACAGTTCTCAGGATTGCCTTATATTTACTCCTTTTTGAACTGTTTGATATGTTTTTGGTATGGAACACCTCTAGTATCACCTGGTGTTATAATGGTTGCTACAGTCAACTCAATTGGGGCAGTGTTCCAGTTTCTTTACATAATCATTTTCATTTTCTATGCTGAAAGAAGAAAAAAGGTAATGGCTTCTGCTTCCCTATAATTCATCTTAAATTTTTGAAACCATATGTTGAAATATCTGTTGGACGTCTGCTGCAGCTAAAGATGACAGGATTACTGGTAGCGGTTTTGATCGTATTCGCGATCATGGTATTTTTCAGCATTAAGGTTTTAGACCCCACAGTTAGGAAAACCTTTGTCGGATACTTGAGTGTTGCTTCGCTCATTTCCATGTTTGCTTCGCCGTTGTTCATCATTGTAAGTAGGCGCAGTTTAAAAACATTTATAGGTGTTTTTTGATTTTCAGACACTGCAATTTCTCTTCAACTAACGCCCCTTCCACTTTGTAATGTGTTTCCAGAAACTGGTTGTCAAAACAAGGAGTGTTGAATTCATGCCCTTTTATCTCTCTCTCTCAACTTTCTTGATGAGTCTCTCTTTTTGCGCTTATGGAATATTGAAGTATGATGCTTTCATATATGTAAGTACTTTGTCCCTTCTTGCAGACAATTGTCTAAGCTCAAATTTTAGCATAATCTTAAGATGCCAAATCAGAGCGAGCATACATTAAAAAAAAATGGATTATACAAAATATTGTTAATTTTTATAAAAGAATCTAAAAATTGAGTTTAGAATACTTCTTGTAATCTAAGTGGTGACTAGAGCAGATTTAGAGTATTCTAAATACTTGTACTATTTGTTTCAGCCTAATAAAAAGTAATGTTTTTTCTAATTGCTTATTATAACTATGGTTATGGCAGGTTCCAAATGGAATTGGGACAATCTTGGGGCTTATCCAATTGGCCTTATACTTCCATTTTAGCGGTACTTCTTCAGAAGACTCGAGAGAACCCTTCATCGATACATATGTATGAAAAAATTCCTTGGAAACATACAGCAATATGCATGGCATGTCCAATTATCTCTTTTATTTGTCTAAAGAAAAATTTGGCAGTCAGTGTTTACAAGAACAAGACACAAGGGCATTGATCTTGTCCAAAAGCCATCTATAAATAATGTGCCTCGTACGAATGTCGTGTTACATTTCTGAAGTAACAAGAAGGTGTTTGCTGGTAGTAATATTGATATGTCTAGAGGAAATTTCTTATCCTGCTCAAAGAAGAAGTTGGCATCCTCAGTTCTAGAAAAAAAAAGAAGACAAAATTAGAACTAAAAAAAAACAATGTTATTATATTTTGTAAAATTTTGCATATCTAGCTCAGAAGCCGCAAGAGACAACTTGCACTATGCCACTACATATCCACTGTGCAGTTTGACAACTTTGCTGTATTAGGAACAACTACCCGTTTGGTATTGTTTTGGGAGTTTTTGGAAATATTTTTGCACGCTTTTCAAGATAAAAATTTTAAAAACACTCAACACAATTCTCAAAAAATTCTTATTTTCCAAAACAAAGCTATTTTACCTTAGCAAATTCTCATAAATCAAAATTTTCAAACTATGTTGAGATTTTACTGCCGTTTTTAAGACCTTGAAACTTGCGGCTAACTTTCCATTTATGCCTTAAAAAGATTAGAAAAACGTTTCAAAAGAACATATATATTATTGAGAAATTGTAGTAAATAACATATTTTATTATTTGCTTGGTAGATAATGTTAGATTTATTAAAAAGTGTTGCAAATAACATATTTATAAAAATCAGTATTTTAAAACAATTTAAAACCCAAAAATACCCCTAACAAATTTGATATTTTATCCTCTTCCTCTCCTTGCTTTCTTTCTCCTTTGCGCCTGTGTCGACCCAGCTTTTTCAAGTTTTTACTTAATTTGTTTAGATTTCTTAATCTTAGTCTTACTTATTAGTAAGAAAATACAGAGTAAAGATTTTTTCTTAAAAATATACTTAAAATTATTAAAACTTTCCTTATAGCATAAAGTGAAACATAAATACAAAACTTAACTTTTTAATCATCCAAAATGTTTCTTAATACTCGTTAAGTAAACATTTACTTTCTTAAAACTTTTAAAACATCTTATCAAAACAATGGAAACTTCCTTCATGACAGCAGAGAACAACTATAGTAGTATTCATAACCTAACTATTGCATCCATCTCACTGTCACATCTAGCTCATCAACCAATTATACTATTTTCTTGTAGAACTATCTATAGAACTTGGAATGAGTTTTTGTGTAGTGAGTTCAAACAAACCTCACATAACATAAAAATATTTGGCATAAAACGTTCCTCATAAACTTTGCTCGTAAAACATATGAAACATTTCTCGTAAAATATTTCTTCAAAGAAATACTAGCTATAGCAAAATACATGATTCTATTTATGCTCTATTATGAATGTCAATTTATTTTTGAAACTTATGTTGAATTATGGGCCCAAGTATACATACCAACTGCCCAAGATTGTCGTATCATTGAGATAATAACATATTTATAACTTAGTGCTCCCTTTGGATTAAGAGGTTAGTACGACACTTTCTTATCTTAACTTGAAGGTTTAGTTACCAATCATCTTAGTGAACATATTGTACGACATAACTTAATGTCTAAACAATAAACATAATAAATGTAGACATATTGTAAATCATGACTTGGTCTTTAAAACAAGATGCATAACAAGCACAAACATATTTCAAACATATACAAAGCCTGTGAAAATCATTTACTTTATACCATAGGTAAGGTTTAAAGCTTTCTGAATCTCACTATAGCATTTCCAATCTATCATTTTTACTCTATTTGGTCGTCTTTGTGTCATGTTTAAATAACACCTGATTATTAGAAACTAGCGTGAAACTATATTGTCGTTCTATTTCTATATTGCTTAACTTGAACATTCCATAATCAAAATTTACCACTTACTTGACGGTTTTGCAACTAGCGTGAGAGAAACATTTCTCGTCAAGGGCGTTTTGCTAAAATGGAGAGTTCAAGGTCTGTTTTAGTCGTTTTATAAAGAAAATAACGATTTCACCCTTAATAGTGTTTCAAAAAATTCCCATATTCTTTTGGGCTTAAAAACATAAAATTACTATCTACCCATAGTTGAGTAGAAAACCATTTTTGAATTATGAAAAATCCAATTCCATGCGGTTTTACAGTTATAGTTGGAAATATAAAATTATTGACATCTTTGCTTCAGAACTAATAATAACTGTTTTATACAATAATGTCTAGTTTTTGCAATGACTAAAACTTACAAAAACTCCATGGTTGAACTCAAATAATTTCAAAACATTTTTCTCATTTTACTATTTTGAAATTTCATAATAAAATCTCATAAAATTTATAATTCAAAATCCATGCAGAATTGACAGAGATTATGTTTCATGAACCCTAACAATTTTAACGAGATCTACAACTTTTGTATTTTAATGTTTTTCAATTTTAATCATCTTGATAGACTTTTGGTCATTTTTTAAAATGTGTAAATCCAAAATTCCTCTTTTTTAGCTTGTTTCAATTGAAATTCGAGAAAAATTTCTATATGAATATTGTCCCTCTCAATGTTTCTAATAAATCTCATGTTTTTGAAAACTAATTCGGCCTCTAAATGCCCCCATATACATAATCTTGCAAAAAGGTCCTAAAAATCACTTTTGTATCATAACTTTACTTAACGTGCTTTTCTAGGTTTTAACCTTAGTTTAATCCTTCCAAGGACATCATCAAACACTTACAACTTAAACTAATCATGCCATAGAGTTTCTTCATATGCCATAGTCCATAAATTACGTCAAACGCTTGGTAAGCATACTAATCAAACATAAACTATAACTTATCTTCAAGGGCTAGGGTTTTACCTAGACAAATCCAAAGTGCTTTCCTCTCTTTTTAGCACTTGAAAGATTCCAAAATCTCTTGACAATAAGTTCACAACATACCATAAAAATTCTACTCAAAACTTGAATGAAAACTTTAAAACACATTAGGAAAGTTTTGAGCTTTACCTTCAAAACTCCTTAATCTTCTTCTACACCACTTGTTCTTGCTTCTTTGAATGATTTGGAGGCTTAAATCAACAAAATTTTAAGAGTTCAAAGGCTTGAGAGGGAGAAAGTAGGAGAGATTTTGATTAAATAAAATAAACTTCTTTTTTCAAAAGTACCCTTAGGTATTTATAGATCCAGATTAGGGACAAAGTTGCAAAGAAAATTTGCCCCTTTTCCACATGCCAAAATCAGGTTTATTGGAAACTTATGGAAATTTCTTACGACTTTTAAGGTATCCTATAGATCCCACTTAAACTTTTTTAATAGTCTAAATTTACACTGTACAGTATTTTTCCTATATTATAGGTATACTTTCCTATATTGTTTGCAAGCTCCCACAACACTGTATACTTATCCAAATTCTCAGCATAGTACAATTATCATATTGCTAAATGTTTTACAATATAAATTTCTATACTGTATAATCTTTATATTGCATAATTTTTATATTGTATAACTTTTGTACAATTTCTATATTATATATTTTCCATATTTTCTATACAGTGTTTTTCTTATATTGTATTTTTATTTCAAAATCTATTACAATACGTTTGTAACAATTAAGCTTTCTAGCTTATTTTTACCTTGCTTTTTAAGTAACTCTCATCTCTACATAATTCTTACTTTGCTTTAGGACTATAGCATGATTTTAATCTTGTAAATCCCATATTTACTCTTATTAAATTTGTTATAAAAATTAGATTTAAACAATAATCCTTGTGACACTTATATCGCCTTCAAGGCTCCTAACAAAATTTTGAGTATAAAATTTATTTCACAAAAGTTTATACATAAATTGCACAACAAAACTCTTATATTATGCACTAAGAATTTATCATGCGTTACAATATCTAGGTCTTAGATCTTTTTTTTTTTTTTGGGTATCTCTCTCTTCCTCTATTTCTCTCTCTCCTCTCTTACTTTTTTATGGTTTTCCATTCTGCTCCCATCATTGCTGTTGTGCATCGAGATAGTGATCAAGATGGAGACGCGATGCTGCAAGATGTGGAATTGTGCCCTTAATTTTCATTGCTTCATCACCCCTTGTCATTGTTAAAGTCGATATCGAGTCGCATTGGAGATTGATCTATCAAGGTGATAGTCATGCCGGTGAAGGAGTGACCATGATGATGTTGGTAAAAAGATACACAACAGAAATTTTAAAATTTTTAAATTAGAGTATTTTTTAAAACATATGTTTGACATGCTATATGCATAAATTAACCAGATCTTACTAACCTCATTTGCCAAAAAGCTCTCGTAATTTGTGAAGAGAAAGGCCTTCCAGAAGAACCTCAACTAACTGGTCTTCTTTACTATTCTCTGTCTACGATCGGAGTGCGTGTGGGAACACAACATACAGCTCTTCCCGATGACTCTCTGTTCAACCAATTAAGGAAACCTAAAACTAAGGTTCATGATTTGTGAACAATGGCTCTCAAGGAGTTTCAGAAACTCACAGACTAGAGTGCTTACTCTTAATTCCTTAACTAATGAACATATGAGTCTCACTCTCTATTTATAAAGGTTGGACCCAAGGGTTAGTCCTTATCAGATAAGGCTTCAAAAATTTGAATCTAGATCAATATATGACAAAAAAGCATGAAAACACGTAATCAAATTATCGTTCGGTTGGCAAGTTGAAGTAAAAGATCAGCCTGCTGAACTAATAATAAATGATCCTTATGAATCTTTATTTTCCACCCGAGATTCTTAGGATAAAGCCTTAGTTTTAATTCAAATAACCCAAAAGAGAAGTTATCTGATCAAAATAACCATATCTAGATAATCTCTAGGGAAATAAATATTCTTAATAATTCAACAAGTTTATCTTGATTTAATTTACACAAAATTAATTTAACCGATAAACATATATGAATTATCTGATCTTATCAAATTTTGGCCAATCTGATAATTTAACATAAGTCATCAATTTATTGGAAAAGCATGGCGTATCGTTATAGGATTTATTATGAGCTAGCAAAGAGGACCTGATGGACATATATAGTTCAAGCTTCCGATAATTATAAAACCCAATATCCTAGATATACATTTCATAATTATCAACTCTAACGCTACTCTACTAAAAGCTTAAAGTTGCACTCTTGAACTTTATAGAATTACAAAGCCCGAATAGCTAAGTCTCCATGACATATTATAATGTATTGTATCTTCATAAGATTATCTATAATCAGCTTAAGGATAAATTATGTCTTATCTTTCTGATTATTTTTCTCTTACGTTCCATTATCTCACCATTAGAAAATTTACCATCTAAAGACTATACTATTCGGTTACACCTATGTCTCTAAATAGTTGAACGCTCTAGTTTTTTAATTACAAGATAACGCATATAAGAAGATATCATCGACTCCTAAAGAGAAGCTATGGATTCCATGTATATAAATAATAAGTCTACGCTATCAAGAGTCGTGTCTCTAATATACCAGCTACGTACCAGCATAAATTATAGATGTCACCTTTTGGTACATTAAAAGATATAAGTCAAGACAATGGGCTTATTATTTATCTTAGGATTAAGATGCAACACATATGATTGTTGAAAGTAAATTGATTTGCTGAGACAAAATTATTAATCTAAATCAATTACACTTTATATTCCGATCCAATACATCGTCACCTCTAACAATGTATCAATGTTTTTATTCATGGAGTCCACCTTCGATGGCCAAGACAAATCATCTTTCGTTAGGAATATAGACAATATAACAATCTTTACATGAATAAAGTAGTCAACTTTATTCCATCGATTGCGAATCTTATTATTTAAACCGTCACCTTTAGAATCATGTTTTTCGTATAATTTATCCATCATATGCCTGATTCTAAAGGCTTAGACCAATAGTCTAACAGATGAAGATTGGCTTTTGCTTTGCTTAGTCTTGGTGATCTTTATGACATGTAAGGACAGAATCGTGAAGCTTAGCTCACAAGGCCATAGTGGTCGTCATCTCACTTTTGTGACGTTGATGGCCAACAAAATCGAGGTCAATCGTGCTCCTTTGGATGGAGCATGGCCTCTGCATCGAAGTATACAAAGAAGAAGGAGGCTATGTGGAAAAAAAGACAGTTTTTTTAATTTGTTCTCTCTTTTTTTTTTTTTTTTGAAAAATGATTATTCAATTGCTTTCTTTGGGTCAAAAATCTGGAAAAGAAAAAAAATTACGATTTTTTTTTTTGTGTTTGTACTTTTTTGTTGTTTTTTAATATATTTTTTTTGGTATTTTATGGTTGAATTTATCAATAATTATGGCATTTTGTTATAAGTAATTTTTTTATTTACATAAAAAACGGTATTCCATGTAAATATTGTATTTTTTGTATATTGACGACGTCACTAATGTCGGTGGTGTATGGCAACATCTCAAGTAAATTTTTGTATTTACATGTAAATATAGTATGTATAAGTAAATATTGTATTTCTTGGCCACTGGTGTCGTCATTGGTGTTGGTAATGTCCTGTGAAGCTACTAATAAATTTTTGTATCTACAGGTAAAAACTATATTTATAGGTAAATACCGTATTTTTGATCATCGGTGGTCTGTTGACCTCGTCAATAAATTTTTGTATTTACAAGTAAATACAATATTTATAAGTAAATATTGTATTTCTCGATCGTCGGTGGTTTGGCGAAGTCGTCGGTAAATTTTTGTATTTATATGTTAATATAGTATTTTCCCTGGTTGGTGAGGTTGTCGTTTAATTTTTGTATTTACGTGTAAATATAGTATTTAAAGTGAATACTGTATTTCTTGGACATCAATAGTCCTGCGAAGTTGTTAATAAATTTTTATATTTACAAGTAAATATTGTATTTTTTAGCCATAGATGGTTCGGCAAAGTCACGGGTAAATTTTTATATTTATATGAAAATACTGTTTTTATTGTTAATACGGTATTTTCCAAAGCTGGCTAGGTTACCTGTAAATTTTTTTTAAGTGGAAATGTAGTATTTATATCTTAATACAATATTTTTTTGGCCACCAGTGACATTGACAGTGTCAGTGGTAATTGACGATGTTATCGGTAAATTTTTTTTTATTATTTGAAAATAGAGTATTCACATATAAATATAGTATTTCTTGGCCACCATGGGTGTTGGCAAGGGAGGAATATAAGAGACAAACGTGAGAAAAAGGTAACGGTATTTTTGAGTTTTTTATTCTCAATTTCTTATTAGTGATGAGATATATATCAATTCCTCATGATATGCTATTTATTTGGCAATTTAAAAATATATGACATTATTTATTAATTTTTTGTCAAGATATGCGATATTGCTCTTTCTCATAATTGTTCCCCGCAACAGATATATGCAACTTAATAAGTAACCCATTTTGTTACATGGTGAGAATATAAAAACATTTATAAAAACATCCAGATAAAGCACTTTAAATCTAAAAATATCAACTAATTACTTTAATTATAAAAACGTCTTTAATGACACTTATAAAGACTTTTATAACCTTATGTAATAAATCAGTTAAAAATAATAACAAATGTTTAAAATAAATAATATAATGAAAAGAATTAGACACAAACTATTCAGTTTCCTTTGTTCTCTTTTTTGAAATATGGAGGCCAAATGTTCCAAATGTTTCATTTTTGAAAAGGAAAAAATAATTAAAAAAAGATTTCATTGCACCAAAATAACAAGTTACAATCTGCCAAATAATTTTCATTATCAAAATGAATACCAAATTATGATAAAGAACTAAAGCAAATTGTAATACGCGATTATTCATAGTTTAATAATTTCATCAGCCATTATTGTACCAAAACAAAAAGTTGCCGTCTACCAATTTATTTTCAATTGTCAAAATAAATACAAAAATTATAGAAACTTGGAATGATTTATAACTAAATAATTTCATCAGCCCCGCACCAAAATGATATATTGCAATCTTTCAGATAATTTTCATTATCAAAATAAATCCGAAGTTATGACAATTAATTAAAGCAAATTATACTATGCAATGATTTATAATTTAATAGTTTCATCATCTTTTTTTGTGCACCAAAATAACAAGTTGCAATTTGTAAAATAATTTTCATTATCAAAATAAATACGAAGTTATGACAATTAATTAAAGCAAATTATACCATGCAATGATTTATAATTTAATAGTTTCATCATCCTTTTTTGTGCACCAAAATAACAAGTTGCAATTTGTAAAATAATTTTCATTATCAAAATAAATAGGAAATTATGATAAAGAACTAAAAAAAATTGTAATACGGAATGGTCTATAGCTTAATAATTTCATTATTAAAAAAAGATGTTATTAACAAGGGAATGAAAGATAGGACGTTCATATTATCTATATATAAAGATATTTTTTCTTCAAAAAAATATGTGATAATATTTTTGATAACATAATGAGATACTTTTCAATATAATAAAGAATTAAAACAAAAGATTAACATGTAATAAAACTGAGAATAAAATTGAATGGAATAAAAAAAAAATTAATCACTAGAATATGGGATGACTAAAACATAATGAATCTCTAGACCAACAACACTAAGAACAACAATGTTAGCTCTTTTTTTTTTTTTTTTGAAATAGTAAAATGTAAACACAAATCTTTGGTCAAACAAATCAAATATGCAACAACACCATCGGGGAAACAATACAGATTAACAAAAGAAAAAGAAATACAAGATAATTAATGCGATTTTTGTAATTTTCGTTTAAATATGAATGGGAATCAAATCATTGGGGAAAAGCGAATAATAAAAAAACAAAGACATGCACAAGCCATAAATGACAACCGAGAAGAAACTCATGAAAAAGAACACAAGTTCGATTAGCAAAAAAAAAAAAAAAAAAAAGAAGAAGAAGAAAGAAGAAACATAAGTATTGATTCTCACCAGCCATACACTGAAAAAAAAAATAGTTTGAATATTGTTCAAACCTAACATGACTGGAGAGGATAGAATAAATAACTGCTGTAATTGAACTCTTGAATGGGAGGAAAATTAACAGCTTGTTTGGCAGTTATGGTTTCTACAACTTTCTCAGTTATAAATAGGGTAAAATTCTCACATGTTATAATTATAATAAAAAAATCGATACAGTGTAAAGCTCTCACACGCTATAATAAAAACAGTTTTAACCAACTATTCTAACCACCCTACCAATCACCCTATAAGATAGCTAAACATTGTGCCAAAATTCAGAGGAAAAAGGAAACGGATTGTAAAAATATTACTTACGGTAATAAAACCAGAAAGTCAACTATGTAAAAATATGTTCATCAAAAACCGGTATATAATGAAATATGCATAATATAAAGGGACAAAAGGCAAAATAGCATATTTAACTTAAAACATAATAAATAATGCCATGTGGTTTTAAAATGTGTAGGAAATAGCATATCATGAGAAATAGAATAATATTTTATGAGAAATTGAGAACAAAAATCTTAAAATACTATGACCTTTTTATCCTCCATATCTTGCAGTTAGAAAATACAATATTTAACGAGAAATGCTATAATTATTGTATAAATACAAAAATTCACTAGCAACTTCATCGAACACTAGCGGTTGAAAAATACAATATTTACTGAAAAATACGTATTTACCGTATAAATACATAAATTCACCGATAA
This sequence comes from Artocarpus hirsutus, assembly GCA_946598075.1. Taxonomy (NCBI): domain Eukaryota; kingdom Viridiplantae; phylum Streptophyta; class Magnoliopsida; order Rosales; family Moraceae; genus Artocarpus; species Artocarpus hirsutus. Next base: position 28,494 of record CAMOHE010044136.1, read on the forward strand.
CTTTATCGGACTGTTGGCTGCCAGAAAATACCATACATGCCATGTAAATACAAAAATTCACAGGTGACTTTATTAGACCGTCGACAGTTGAGAAATACCGCATTTATTGTGTGAATATAAAAATTCACTAGTGACTTCACTAGACAGTGCGGCAGTCAGAAAATACAATATTACTCTAGTAATATTGTATTACAGTGTAAATACAAAAGTTTACTAACGACTTTTCCTATCCACTGCGGCCAGGAAATACAATATTACTTCGGTAATATTGTATTACCGTGTAAATATAAAATTTTACTCGTGACTTTGTCGGACTACTAGCGGTTAGAAAATACAATACTACTTTGGTAATAATATATTATTGTGTAAATATAAAAGTTTACCGACAACTTTACCGAACCATCAGGGTTGGAAAATACAGTATTACCTCTGTAATACTATATTACTTTGTAAAAATAATATTTCATCGGCGGTTTCACCGAACTGGCTGAGAAATACATGGTAATATTTATATTATTATGTAAATACAATATTCCATCAGTCGTTTAATTGGATTGAGTGGGAAATGCAGTATTACCTAGGTAATATGGCATTACCATGTAATTATAAAATTTCACTGGTTATTTTATCGGACTAAAGGCGACTAGAAAATATAATATTAACATATAAATACTATATTTATATGTAAATAAACAAGTTTATTAATGACTTTGTTAGATCATCGACGGCCATAAAATACAATATTAATATAAAAATATTATATTTATATGTAAATATAAAAGTTTACCGGTGTCTTCATCACACACCACCGACACTGACAAGGTTGTTGACGGTCAAAAGAGACTATATTTATATAAAAATATTATATTTTTATGTACAAACAAAAATTAACCGGATATGTCACCAAATACTACCAGCACCGACGAAGCGACGTGTAGCCTATTAGCACCTACGACATCGTCGGAATCACAAAACTTTTGCCAAAACACAACCAGCAAAAAATCATATAAAAAAAACACTATACTCAAACGGTCGTCCAAGAGCCGCCACCACCTCC